>JAWQEG010008736.1:5000-42620 GCA_033782935.1 Petrolisthes cinctipes
TTTTTTTTTTTGTATTTCAGCAATCGGGGGAGGCGAGAACTGACTGCTGATTTGAAAAGGGTGCATAGATTGAAAAAGGTTAATAATTACTGATCTACACGTTCATGGCAGGTGTGTGTGTGTGTGTGTGTTGGGGAAGTTGATGAGAGTGTTGTTTGGCGTGACACACACACAACCACACACACAGAATCGAACACCACACACACACAGAAGTTAACACACACACAGAAAATCGAAGACCCACACAGAATCAAACACACCCACACAACCACACACACACAGAAGTTAACACACAAACCACACACACATAAAATCGAACACACCCACACAACCACACACACACAGAAGTTAACACACAAACACACACACAGAAAATCGAACACCCCCACATAGAATCAAACACACCCACACAACCACACACACACACACATAAAATCGAACACACCCACACAACCACACACACACAGAAGTTAACACACAAACACACACACATAAAATCGAACACCCCCACATAGAATCGAACACACCCACACAACCACACACACACACACAGAAAATCGAACACACCCACACAACCACACACACACAGAAGTTAACACACAAACACACACACATAGAATCGAACACACCCACACAACCACACACACACAGAAGTTAACACACAAACACACACACATAAAATCGAACACACACCCACACAACCACACACACACACAGAAGTTAACACACAAACACACACACATAAAATCGAACACACCCACACAACCACACACACACAGAAGTTAACACACAAACACACACACAGAAAATCGAACACACCCACACACACACAGAAGTTAACACACAAACACACACACATAAAATCGAACACACCCACACAACCACACACACACAGAAGTTAACACACAAACACACACACATATAATCGAACACACCCACACAACCACACACACACAGAAGTTAACACACAAACACACACACATAAATCGAACACATCCACACAACCACACACACACAGAAGTTAACACACATAAAATCGAACACACCCACACAACCACACACACACAGAAGTTAACACACAAACACACACACAGAAAATCGAACACACCCACACAACCACACACACACAGAAGTTAACACACAAACACACACACAGAAAATCGAACACACCCACACAACCACACACACACAGAAGTTAACACACAAACACACACACAGAAAATCGAACACCCCCACATAGAATCAAACACACCCACACAACCACACACACACACACATAAAATCGAACACACCCACACAACCACACACACACAGAAGTTAACACACCAAACACACACACATAGAATCAAACACACCCACACAACCACACACAAACACAGAAGTTAACACACAAACACACACACATAAAATCGAACACACCCACACAATCACACACACACAGAAGTTAACACACAAACACACACACACAGAAAATCGAACACACCCACACAACCACACACACACACAGAAGTTAACACACAAACACACACACATAAAATCGAACACACCCACACAACCATGGACACACACACACACACACACTTACAAAATCGAACACCACCACCATGACAGCTGTTATTATATGACGTCATTAACCAACTGGGTACTGTATTTTGGTGTTAAGAAAATACATTAAAACTATATATAGTGTATAGGTTGAGGTATAAAAAAAAAAAAAAAAAAAAAAAAAAAAAAAAATTACTCATATGAATAAAAACACAAATAAAAGAAAACCCATTAAAACTATAGTGTATTTACTCATATGAAATAAAAACACACAAAAAATAAATACAATATCTTACTTTTGCTGTGTTGAGAAATGTTTATGTAATGTGTTGAGAAAATCCATTAAAACTATAATTTATTTACTCATTTCTTTATACTCACAGTGTCAGATAGTGTGTGATAGTGATTGAAAGTGTCTGTGTCTGATAGTGTGAAAAAATGTCAGAGTGCTCCCTTTCCCTTCCCTTCCCTCCCCTCCCTCTCCCTTCCTTCCCTTCCCTTCCCTTCCCTTCCTTTCACCCTTTTCCCTTCCCTTCCCTTCCCTTCCTTTCCCTTTCTCTTCCCTCCTTTCCCTTCCCTTCCTCTCACCCTTTCCCTTCCCTTCCCTTCCCTCCCTTTCACCCTTTTCCCTCCTCCTCAGTGTATGTTAGGTAGTGTTCGTGTGAGAATGAGTTCCCTCCCTCAACCCCACTGCCTAAAAGTCAATAAACCTCATACACCCACCACCCACCCACCCACCCACCGCCTTGCCCTTATACCCACCCACCCACCCAACCAACCATACAGCCATACAGACAACCACCCAGTCATACAGCCATACAGACAACCACCCGCCAGACAGACAGACAGACAGACAGACAGCCAACCAGCCAAACAAACAGCTCAAGATCCCAGCCTATCCTTCCTTGACGTCACTCCATACGCATTACCACCACAACAGAAGCGACACGGGTTGGTTACTACGACACACACACACACACATACACACACAGGGTTAAAAAAGGCACACATACACACACACTTGGGAACAGAAGAGGAACACACACACACACACACTTGGGAACCGAACACACACACACACACACACACTTGGGAACCGAACACGCACACACACAGGGTTAAAGAACACACACACACACACCTGGGAACCGAACACACACACACACACAAGGTTAAAGAACACACACACACACACACAGGGTTAAAGAACACACACACACACACACACACACCTGGGAACCGAACACACACACACAAGCACACCTGAGAACAGAAGAGGAACACACACACACTTGGGAACTGAACACACACACACACCTGAGAACCGAGCACACACACACACACACACACACACACACAGGGTTAAAGAACACACACACACACACACACACACCTGGGAACCGAACACACACACACACACACACACACACTTAAGGTGATAGAGAGGTGCAGGGACAGCAAACACATCGAAAAAAAAAATAGGAAAGAAGGGATAATTGAGGTACTGAAAAGGAATAACTCAGGACTGAAGGAGCGCCAAAATCCTTAATTACTAGACCCTGTGATGTAGTCAGAAAATTGGAGGTAAATGAGTCCTTCAAATATTGCCACGAAACAACACACACCTAAATGGAAGGACCTTGTTTGCTTTAAATCATCACAAAAAACATTACTATTTACCCTATTAATTACCCTATTATTTACCCTATTAATTACCCTATTATTTACCCTATTAATTAGAGAATGGCAGGCCTGTTACACGAAGGACGCAAGATGGATAAAAATGGCTCCAAGTTCAGTGTAAACAAATCAATCAAATAAAAAACTATATTATACATTACCCACGTGTAAACAAATAAAGTCAACAATTCTATGCATTATTATTATCATCACTACATTGTAAGGATCATATAACTTTACAAACACAGAATTAAATATCAGCAGGCAGGCATTCCCTAACTTTCCTACATCATCAACCAACCACCAATTCAACTCGAGATAATAATAATAATAATAATAATAATAATAAATACAAACACACAGAATATCAGACAGACATTCCCTAACTTCCCTAAATCACCACTATCACCAATTCAACTCAAGATAATAATAATAATAATAATAATAATAATAATAATAATAACAACCCTATATCATCATCACCAACCACCAATTCAACTCAAGAGATAATAATAATAATAAATAAATCAATAGACTGTCAGAGAATATGTAAACAAAAGAGAAGATTAAGATTTGGCGCGCTTATTAGAAGATTATTTTGGCGCGCTTATTAGAAGATTATTGGCGCGCTTATTAGAAGATTATTTGGCGCGCTTATTAGAAGATTATTTGGCGGGCTTATTGGAAGATTATTTGGCGCGCTTATTATAATTATAGAAGATTATTTGGCGCGCTTATTAGAAGATTATTTGGCGCGCTTATTAGAAGATTATTTGGCGCGCACGATGGAAAACGCGCCAAAACAAATGTCACTCTACAATGTCTATATACTACCACGGTTCTATCTCGACCGTGTTGTCTATACATGTACTAAGTCAACACAACACACACTGAGATACACACTTACTAACACGAGGTTAATCATATTCTCGACAAGATAAAGGAAAGAATATATTATTGTGTATATATATATATAATTATATCTTTTGGGTCTGCAGGAACGAAAGATAAATTGATGGAAACAGCTACTAGTGAATGACGAAGGAAGGATAGAAAGTAGGAGAGAAAGTATATATCAGGGAAGAAACTAAACAAATCATATTATTAGTCTCTGTAAAAACATTGCCAGGTAAATTTTCATAGTTTTTTTTTTATTTTGCGTCGATAGTTTGGTGTGTGTGTGTGTGTGTGTGTGTGTCTTAATTGTTGTATTGCACGAGCTAATATGTATGTGTGTGTGTGTGTGTGTGTGTGTTGTGTTTATCTTAATTGTTGTATTGCACGAGCTAATATTAATTTTGTTGTAAGTATTGCACGAGAGCCTAGCAATTTAAGAGGGCAATTCACTTTGTTTCATTGGAGTGCCTTGATTCCTCCAAAGTATGCCAAGAAACAGGACCAAATGAACGAAAATAATGGTGTTCTGTTGCTTGGAATAGTTTGGATACTTCTGCACCCCTCAAACCCCCCCCCCAAGCCTGTCCCCCTACTCCCGCACCCCCCAACTCCCCCCCCCCAAGCCTGTCCCCCTATTACAGCACCCCCCCCCAAGCATATCAGTAAAAGAAAGAAATAGGGGGATACAAAATTTTCCAAAACAAACTATAATTTTATATGTCACGAAAAAAGATTCACCCATAAGTAACATTTATATTATATAACGAATAATTATTTCCTGGTATATATAGTTTGGAGGAATCACTACAGCCCCCCTCCCAAAAAAAAAAAAAATATATAAAAAAAATAAAAAAAATAACCATGCAAATACAGATTAAATAACCAACTGATATGTTATTGAAACTTGTTATTGAAGAGGAGTGTAAAATTGTGACTACTGTTATATCCCATTAAGGGGGTGCGGGAATAGGGGGGGGGCAGGCTTGGGGGGGGGGGTTTAGGGGGGTGCAGGAGTAGGGGACAAGTTTGGGGGGTGCAGGAGTAGGGAGACAGGCTTGGGGTGGGGGGGGTTGAGGGGGTGCGGAAATAGGGGGACAGGCTTGGGGGGGGTTTTGGGGGGTGCAGGAATAGGGGGACAGGCCTTGGGGAGGGGGGGGTTAGGGGGTGCAGGAGTAGGGGGACAGACTTAGGGGGGTGCGGGAGTAGGGGGACAGGCTTGAGGGGGGGGGAGGTTTGGAGGTGCAGGAGTAGTGGGACAGGCTTGGGGGGGGAGGTAAGGGGGGTGCGGGAAAGAGGGACGACAGGCTTTGATCTACCCACCCCAAGCCTGTCCCCCTATTCCCGCACCCCCCAACCCCCCCCCTCCAAACCTGTCCCCCTACTTCTACACCCCCCAAGCCTGTCCCCCTACTCCCGCACCCCCCCCCCCAAGCCTGTCCCCCTACTCCTGCACCCCCCTAACCCCCCCCCCAAGCCTGTCCCCCTATTCCTGCACCCCCTAAAACCCCCCCAAGCCTGTCCCCTACTCCCGCACCCCCCTAACCCCCCCCCCCCCCAAGCCTGTCTCCTACTCCCGCACCCCCCCAAGCCTGCCCCCTATTCCCGCACCCCCCACACCCCCCCCAAGCCTGTCCCCTATTCCCGCACCCCCCCGCACCCCCCCCCCCCCCCAAGCCTGTCCCCCTACTCCCGCACCCCCTTAAAAATAATATAATAGTAATTCCCGATATAATCTCGTGTGTTAACTTATCGGCTTTATGATGTCCCGATAACACCACCTGTATGTGTGTGTGTGTGTGTGTGTGTGTGTGTGTTGAGTTAGTGACTGAATGTGTATGTATAGTGTGTGTGTGTATGTGTGTGTGTGATCGACTGAATGTATGTGTGTGTGTGTTGGGTGAGTGAATGTATGTGTGTGTGTGTGTGTGTTGGGTGTGTGTGTGTGTGTTGGGTGTGTGTGTGTGTATGTGTGTGACTGGGTGTGTGGGTGTGTTGGGTGAGTGTGACTGAATATGTGTGTGTGTGTGTGTGTGTGTTGGGTTAGTGACTGAATGTATGTATGTGACTGTGTGTGTGTGTGTGTGTGTTGGGTGAGTGTGGATGTATGTGTGTATATGTGTGTGTGTGTGTGTGTGATCGACTGAATGTATGTGTGTGTGTGTGTGTTGGGTGAGTGACTGAATGTATGTGTGTGTGTGTGTGTGTGTGTGTGTGTTGGGTGAGTGTGACTGAATGTATGTTACGTATATGTGTGGAGAGAGAGAGAGAGAGAGAGAGAGAGAGAGAGAGAGAGAGAGAGAGAGAGAGAGAGAGAGAGAGAGAGAGAGAGGACATTATATAATTTACAAAAATATATTCCCTTTAGTCGTCAATCAACTTGTATTACAAAAAAAATAAATAATAATAATAATGGTGGCCTGTCGCTTGGAATAGTTTTTGGAGGAATCAGCTAGTTGCTCCAGATTTACCAACACTGTACAGCTCCCTAATTCATATAAGGTGATAATAATTTTCTCTGGGTGCTACTGAGGCCTCCAAATATGGCCACAAAACAGAATATAACTATGTATTTGACTAAGTATTTCGTTTTGTGGAATTGCTAGGAGGAATCACCAGCCCTCACATCCTCTAAAATTAGTCTAAATTATACTGTAAAATATCCCCTTAAAGTTATTATAGCCTTAACTCCTCGGCAAGGAGAATAAAATAATAAAAAAATAGCCTTCCAACATTATTGTCATGAAGTGAGTAGACCACCACACCTTAATCGATGGCAAAGAGAACCACTTTATGTATTCAAATAATGCGCCAGTCAATATTACACACATACACACAGTACACACACACACACAGTACTCAATTTGGCAGCACCAGCAGTAGCAGCACTTATCTATTATCTATCTCCAATGCTGTATAAAATAATATTGATTTGCGCTGGTCTGATGATGATAATATACAAAAGCGATCATGAGGTGAGGTTGGCATGCATGGTTGGTTAGTGGTGGTTGCCATGAATTGTCCCTGCCAGGTATAATATTATTCATATCTGTCTAGCTGTCTATATTCAAGAATATTCATGGTGTATACGATGGTGTGGTGCCGGTACGATGCCCTCTCTGTTATTTGTCTATGGAGCCATCGTATAGTACCACACTATCGTCAATACCATGAATGTTCTTGCATACGGCCTATATGGTTATAATAAATTCTAGCTAGGTAGGCCTTGTATACGAATAACTGGACCGTGTCTTGTACTTCCTTATTTCTGTAATTTACATACACCTTTTTTCAACTTCATAATTATTTGGGTTAGTATTACAGGAATACTTTAGAGTGTATGTATACTTTAAAACAGAAATAGAGATCTTTACCAAGAATTCTGGCTGAGGTCACTAGTTTTCTTTGACTCACTGAATTATTTCAAAGAAGTCACCTGTGAATCCTTTGTAAGAAAATATGAACATTCACTAATAAAAGAACATAATTAACAAATCATTTGAGTATTTCAAAGTAAAAGTGATCTCACTTTCGACAATTATTTTCGTAAATTTTACGTTAGAAGGCTAGTTATTTTTATTTCTTATTATTGTTCTCGTGAATTATGTTATTTGACAGCAGTCTGAGTTCAGTTGATTAAGCTTATAGGTTTTACTGAAGAAATCACAACTTAAAATCATTACGGTACAAGATCTTTATTTCAGTGAAAAATAAGGGTTTACTTCATCAGAGAAAATGGGCCAAACAACAATATTCTGCGGCTGCTCCTTAACTCTCAGTTCAACCAAGAGAAACTTCTAAACACCGGAAACATGTGTTCCCGAAAAATTCCATAGGATTTCTATACCAGGACAGTTATTAGGCATATAATAGATCCACTATTAATGAATAGAATTTATGAAAATATACTATGTGTTGGTAATTTTGTATTAGATGTAATATGAGGTGTTATATATTGGTGTAGGGTAGGTGAGGTAAGCAGTGTTGCCAAATATGGTGAATTTTCCATAGACATGAAGAATTAGAGGTATCAAATGGGAAATTTCTACTAGACGAGATATCAATTTTTTTTATATATCAGAAACAGGACCCGAGTCAGCTTCGGTTTTGGCTGTCTATTATAAGCAGTAAGGCCTCAGACAGCCGACTCAACCCCCCCCCCACACCCCCTACTCGATCATAGGGGTGGTAACTTCTGGCATCGACAATGAAAGATTTTTACAGTGTCCCAATTAACTTCCCAAGCACAGGACTCGAATGCTGGACCACAGAAACAGCAGCCACGCACTCTACCACTGTGACTGTCCTAACCAGAGGCTACGAAATATAAAGAAGATGGTAATTTAAGGAGGTATATATAGCACATTATTTTGGGAGGTTAATCTAGCTGTATGGAGCAAATGATTCCTCCAAACTATCCCAGGCAACAGGATATACCATTATTTTTCTTCATCTGGGTCTGTTTCCTGGCATACTTTGGAGGAATCAAGGCACACCAGTCTATCAAAAGTATACCATCCCCTTATAAATGTGTGACTGTATGCAAGAGTATGTAACAACTAATAACATGGGGTTGCGTTACTATTGAGGTGAACAGACTCGATTATACACGGTAACAATTTATTAATACAGGTACAGGTATGCATTCACTAGGGACACCGTAGGGACACCGTAGTAAGGTCAGCTAGGGTCAAAGATGTAGAGAAACAAGCACCTTAATTGTAGAAGGTAAGTCTTGCCTGCCGTGGCCATTTGAGGTGAGAGAGAGAGAGCTGCTTCAGGAGGTGGCTACTGTGGAGAGCGTGGCGTGGTAGGGCAGCAAGCAGGGTCGGCGGCAGGGCAGGAGTTGAGTCAAGGTCGAGAATTGCTAGGAGAGTGAACGAGGAGCGAAGAACATTTAGGGCTGTATGCCTATCGACTCATGGTGGTGGTGGTGGTGGTCATTAAGGCAGTCAGTCTTGTTACATCAACACATCTTCCTCCAGCCTACAAGGTTGTTATCCTTTTCTTACAGCCGGGTACCTACTTACTGCTGGGTGAACAGGGACATAGAGGGCTGGGAAAACTGTCCAACAATTCCACTGACTTGGGAATCGAACCCAGGATCTCTCACTTGCTAGGCGAGTGTGCTAACCATTACACCATCAGCACCCCTTCAAGGAGTGTTTTCAAGAGTAAAACAGGGAATTTCCGAGGTAAAAAAAAAAGGGATATTGTGATGTCTAAAATGGTGATATGTGGTTACGAAATATCAGGAATAAAACAGGGAATTTTTTAGGTAAAGAAAAGGGTAATTGTGATGTATAAAATGGGAAAATGTGGTTACGAAATATCAAGAGTAAAAGCAGGGAATTTTCGAGGTAACAGAAAAAGGTAAAATGGGTAAATGTGTATAATAAGAGGTGGCAACATTACGAAATATCAAGAGTAAAACTAGCAGGGAATTTCCGAGGTAAAGAAAAAGGTAAATGGGAAATTATGATGGTTACGAAATATCAAGAGTAAAAGCAGCAGGGAATTTCCGAGGTACAGAAAAAGGTAAAATAGTGATGTATGAAATGGGAAAATATGATGGTCACGAAATATCAAGAAGACATACGGTAAATTAATAAGTAAGTAAACCTGGCAGGGAATTTCCGAGGCACCAGAAAAAGGGTAAAAAGGGTAAATGTGTGTGTGTAATAATAAGAGGTGTGTGGCAATACTACGAAATATCAAGAAGACGGTAAAATAATTAAATGTATAAAGAGTAAAACCAGGGAATTTCCGAGGCACCAGAAAAAGGGTAAAAAGGGTAAATGTGTGTAATAAGAGGTGGCAATTTTAACATTACGAAATATCAAGAAGATGGTCCATATTAAATCTGCGAAATATTAAAATTAAACCAAGCAGCAGGGAATTTCCAAGGCACCAGAAAAAGGGTAAAAAGGGTAAATAAGAGGTGTGTAATAATAAGAGATGTGTGGCAATTTTAACATTATTACGAAATATTAAAATTAAACCAAGCAGCAGGGAATTTCCAAGGCACCAGAAAAAGGGTAAAAAGGGTAAATAAGAGGTATACGGTGGCAATACTACAAAATATCAAGAGATGGTAAAATAATTAAATGTATAAAGAGTAAAACCAGGGAATTTTCGAGGCACCAGAAAAAGGGTAAAAAGGGTAAATAAGAGGTATACGATGGCAATACTGACTCTAGATAACTTGACATAGTATTGGAACCAGCACCAGAGACCATCCGGGTTCTTTCCCAGTCGTGCAAATATAACATGGCGACGGGGGGGGTATACCTCGAGTGATAAATTCGTCTCAAGTAGCCATTTTAACCCCTTCCAATGGTGATTTTTTAAGACACTGGCATGATTGTGGGTGCCAAGAGATTAATCCAGTTGTGAAAGATGCAGAATGTAGTACAGGACAACGAGAAAGAGAGGTTAATATTGGAGGGTGCAGCCACCTTGAGACCACCAGCCTCCCCGGATAAATGCCAAACGTATGCCGACCTTCAGGATAAATTTTTCACAGTATCTGGGGAATCGGACAGTGAAGAAGGGGACGAATCGGAGGTACGTATATTAATTCAGAGTTTGGTACAAGTAAATACAGGTCTGGGATGTGTTAAAGTGTGAAATTCTAGACTTAAAATAGAGGAAGTTTGGAATCTACGCAATGGCCATTTGTGTTGTATGTGTGTATGTATGATTTTTATTCTTTTGCTATCGTTAATTCATTCTTTTTTACTCATATAATATTTCTATATGTGTAATTACGCCGTTTCCTAATAGGGTTTTGTGATATAGATCTTAATAATACGAGTACACCTATTTTTTTCAACCTTAGATACGGACAATACAGTTTTATTAACCCACTTGTGACCCTCTCTCTCTCTCTCTTTCTCTCTCTCTACTCTCACTCTCTCATTTTACTCTCCCTGGCTTTCCTGTGTGTGTATGTGTGTCCCCCTGTGAAAATCAACCTACATATCCATCTACAAAGGATTAAAGATGAGTATAATGGAGGAAACCCGAGGTGAAAATATACGAGGGGTGAAAATGGTTGGTTGGCAGGGTGTGGTGTGTGTGTGTATGTGTGTGTGTGTAATGGAGACATACATACACGCACTCTAATTCACACTTACAATACCTCTCATACACCCTAATCCCCCCCCTTTTTATTTTTTTTATTAATCCAAACCCCGTCTTGACATACATACATACACACACACACACGTATTAAAATTAGGATGGTGTTGGGTAAGGCTGTGTGTGTGTGTGTGTGTGTGAATTCATAGCCTTGGTAGAGTGTGTGTGTGTGTGTGTGTGTGTTTGTAGGCTTGGTAGGGTGTGTGTGTGTGTGTGTGTGAAAGAGAGAGAGAGAGTGTAGCCTTGGTAGGGTGTGTTTGTCTGTGTGTGTGTGTGTGTGACGTGGGGGTTCATCTAGTCATAATTTCTCATTATTTTTTGTCCTTGCCTTGCCCTTTTTCACTATACCATACTCGTTATAACCTTTAATATTGTTTTGGTGTTGTGAATTATTTATTATAACCCTTTTGCTTCTACCATTTTTTTTTTTCTCCATGATATATACCCAAAATATGGATTAATGTTGGATATTCTTTTGTTGATGTTACTGCTAAGGAGGTTTCTTTTATGTTCTTGATATTAGTTGGAATTATTTTATTTTGCCTTTGTGCCTCAGATCTTGCAATTTTAAAGCAGACATTATTGGTTTGCTGTTTGCTGAAAATATTGAAAAAATTGTTGCTGTATGGAATGATTTTCAGAAAATTTTTGCTTCTTCATGGTGTAATTTCCCTTTGATTTTTATATATATACATTTTTTTTTTTTGGGGGGTGGGAGGTTAAACACACACACACACATTTTTCAGGTTGGGAAAACTGTAGAAATGAACAATACCAGTATGTGCTGTGGTCGGTATCTTCATTGGTCATTATTTAGCAGTTACAGTCAGTTTCCAGCTGTTTTAGATTGATGCACCATTAGCTTCATTTTATGTCGCCCTACGACTTCTGCGGTGCCTATTATTAATTAATCAATCAATCATTCATTCCTGATTATAAAGGTTGATGAGTTAGGTAGTATTAGTATGTATGTAAAAAAAATTAAAGTTTTCTAGGCTGCTAGTTAGTAGTTACCGGTAATTAAAGTGTTGCTCTATAATCTTCACAGAGTTTGCAAGGTATGATGGTGAAAATGGTTTTGTAAGCTGATGTAGAATAACTGATATTGTCTCATAATGTAAGCAAGACCAGAGCTCCCTATTTTTCCTACTGATCAAGGTCTTACCTGTCTATTGCATTCCAAGCAGGTGAAGATGAATACTAAGCAGGAAAAATTAAAGGTGCTGCTGTTGCATTTTCTCCAATTCAAATAACTCTGTAACCTTTGTTCATTACTAGGCTATGTTTATAACTTACCATTCAAGCACTTGATTTTATTTTGATGTAAACTTGTCTCATCCAGTACCCTGTTTTGAACTATATAGTATATGCATGTTGTAGTACGGGACAACCAGAAAAGAATTACAATTTTATTATTTATTGATTTTTTTAAGAAATTGAAATCTTCATAATAATACTGTGATTGCTTACACAGTATTGTAATTGATATCACCAATTTACATAAGCCAAACCATCTGCTATCTTGTATTTACTCTGTTGGTAATATATAATCTTATTCCTTATCATGTTACTTCTGTACTAGATACACACAGCTGTACAATTCCATACATATAATTGACTTGTTCATTCATGATATTATACACTCATGGCATCTATGAACTTGATGTACAGTATGTCTGTTCAGTTACTTTGTCATTAGTTATGTATAGTGGAAGGTTTAGTGACATTTTTGACATTGTGACAAAAATAGAATGAACTATTTTCTAGTTGTTTTTGTAAATATTGCCACAATAATTACTGTTAACCTGATATTTTATACACCATGTGGTGTGTCCTAGTGTATGCAGTCATATTTGTTGTATGGTGAACAAAATTCTAGAGTTACACAGACATATACCGTATGTTCATTGACAGAAGAGGTATTTACATCTTTTTCACTAATATGACGGTCTCCAAGATCACCATCAGATGGGAGAAGCATCAAGACTTAACAATGGCTTCAATAGACCTACCACACTGTACTGATGTGTTAGTCATGGCAGATTGATACTTGAAATTTTCAGAGTGATTCTGTTATGCTTGATTATTATAATTCACAGCAAAGTGCTGTTATCTTTCATGCAAAGCTAACTGAAGTTAAGCTAGTCTGTACTTGTACTTACATTACTCCCTTCTTCCTCAGGTGGAGCCGTTTGCCTTGGGTGAGGGGGAGGGGGAGGAGGAGGAGGTGGGCGGAGCTGGTGGGTGCGTACGCAACAAGTTCCTGTTGTCGGCCGCAGCCCATGCTACAGCCACCACACCTGACCTGGGAACTGCCTCACCACACCACACTCAGCCACACTTTGATCCCGACACACACTCGCGTCTAGTGGCTCTCCTCGAAGCAGCAGGTCAGTTTCCACGTGGCCAGGCTGTATGGGTCTAATATTTTCTTAGCTAATTGTACCTGGAAAGAGAAGGTTCAGCTCCCTCGTAGTTCATTTGACATAATAAAAGGAAAACCTCAAGTGGATGTTTGTAATACTTTGACAATTGTGGTTTCTCTTTACTGGACTAAAATCATCCAGAACTAGTGACATTACATGGTAGGTTAAAAGACAACACTGCTTTGAACTGGTTGTGATGCTGATAATGATGAGGACTTCAGGGAGGACACAGAAGCTAGTACCGTAATTAGATTTTATTGTTTTTACAAAATTTTATTTCATCCACCTCTAACATTTTAGATAATGTGGTTTTCTAACATTTTTAGATAAGCTAATACTCCTCCAGATATGTAGTGTATGATGTCAGATGTTAGTTAGAGTTCACTGAAGTTTTTTTTACCGTGTGGACTGTAGGTAATAGAAAGGGTAATAATGGATGTTACTGTATGCTGTTATATCTATTAAACACTGCTCTCTGGGTGAAAACAGAGCTGTAGCTTGTAGCCTAATAGGGTAGCTACATCCATCCATATATTGATTGTGTCATGCTTCAGCACACCACTTACTTCCCACCAACCCTGACCTCACCTCTTAAACCTTACCTTTGTGTACTTTAAATTTCCTGCCCAAGTGATTAACATACTGGATAGTCTATTTCCAGTGTTTTAGGTGATCTCATCTGTGTATACCGGTGATATTAACCAGCATCTTGCTCTTACTGACAAAACCATTATTTTTCTTCTTTTACATTCGCAGTGGAACTCATCCATTACCCTCTGCAACTCCCTTTCACTCTCCGCCAGCAACATGGTGTCATCTTTAAATATGTTTGCTACCAGAGATCATTCTACTCCATCCACCTTCAGTCTTGCATCCAGGCCTCACACTCCTACCTTTATCTCCTTCATACAGTCATCCATGTACAGTCGGCGGCAAAAATCCTGTCACCTCACTTGCTTCACCGAGACACGTGATGTTCATAGACTCGAGACTATTAGGTGTAGAAAACGTGCGTATTTCTTGAGTCTGGGAACACTGTGTCACAGTGAAGCAGATGAGGTGACAGGACTTCTGCTGCTGACTGTACAGTCGGCCTTAGGAATTCTTATACATCACTGTGATATCAACGGCTCGTAACTAGAAAATTTAATTCATTAATTTTATAACACCAAATTTTTCTAGCAGTGTTATTTGGCTAATACCCGAATCAGTCAGCAGAACAATGCTAACAGTATGTGCAGAATGAAGACCTTATAACCAATGCTCTGTCTACGAATTCCTGAGGCCGATTGTACATGTTGAACATGACACCTCCATGCCTCGGCCCCACACTGATACCAGCATTCTCATGTTGATCACCCTCCACCAATACACATGCTCCTGCCCCTCTGTAAATTGCCTCTGTCCCCTCCAGCAAGTCCTCACCTACACCATAGATTCTAAGCACCTCTCTCAGAGCCCTTGACCTTGTAATATAAACAGTGCTTGTAGAATGCTGTTACTCAACAAAGCAATTCCAATTACAGTTATATATGATTATGTACCAGTTCAGACTGTTTTACTCCAAATACTGGGTAAGCTTCATTTAATTAATGCAGTCTGATTATTATCATCAAACCATGTGATCCACAGGCTATGAAACTTACAACCAAGCCATTTACATTGTATCTTTCAAATCCACATTCTAATTATTTTAAACATGGTATGCAACAAGAGAGATGCAAACATCTGTAACAACTGCCACAATAAATACAACTGTATTCAAATGAGAATGATCAGACCCATCAATATGTCAGTAGTTGTTAATTTAAGACCTTGCCTTAATTGCAGCTGATAGTGAGTGCTGTAGCTAATATGTTATGATTCCACAAACTTATTAGACTTACTAGCTTGATGTATGAATATACATACTATTTGTTCACAGCTGACATTATTACTTTGCACCTTATTGGCTGACATCTGACTTGTATACCTGGGTGGCTAGTTTCAAACAGTCAGTTACCTTGTATGATACAGTGTGTGATAATTGACACTCGGCTACAGAAAACAGTTTGTTGGCTTTATAGCATCAGGTGTTCATTTGATGCATTGTTCTTGTGGTTGAGCATGCATGCAAATACTGTATTGTTTATGGACCAAGAGAAGGTGTGTTGTGGGTGCATGATGCTACCTCTTGTGGTTGGCATACACAAATTTAAGGAGTGATGTATGTAGCATATTTATCCATATAAGTATTTTTATCAGTTGGTTGGTTTGTGATTAGTTGCCAGTACTGGAATTTGGCTGGGACCATAGTATGGTACAGTATGGGGTAGACAAGGTTGAATGGTTTGTCCTGGTGACAGTGTATGCTTCTCTATTGTAATTTTTATACTTATGGTGTGGTGATTGTAGAAATTTTCTGGTATTAACTGAGATATGTATATCAGTCTTAGTTACTAATGCAGAATACTGTATGTAGTTTCTTCATCCTCAGACCCTGAGGTGTTACGCCGCCTGACATCCAGTGTATCGTGTGCACTGGACGAAGCTGCAGCAGCCCTGACGCGCATGCGCTCAGAAACTGTAGGAGGAGCAGCAGCAGCGGCAGCAGCGGCGGCGGCAGCAGCAGCAGCCACAGTGGGGGGAAGCAGCAGTAGTAGTAGCAGTAGCAGCAGCAGCAGCAGTAGTAGCAGCAGCAGCAGCAGTAGCACTCCAGGAGACGGACAACGGACTCTGGTGGAGGCGTGCACTGACGGAGACGTACCCACAGTGCGGCGGCTGCTGGACGAGGGCAGGTCTGTCCACGAGACCACTGAAGAAGGGGAGAGTTTGCTCTCTCTGGCCTGCTCTGCTGGATACTACGAATTGGCACAAGTAAGTTCACACTTGATAAGAGACCATAATGAAACAAAGTGGATCTTTCATCCATGTTAATACATTCCACCACATTCATCAAATCAAACCAATATGTTTTTATTACAGTATTTTTTGGATTTTTAGTATATCCAGTCACCTTATATATTTCAGACAAATCTACTGGTCTCCAAGTGTAAGCACCTTATTTTCATTATAAATTAGGTATATATAACTCAATAGATAGTAGCATAAGCAGTTTGCACCACCACTGCTTTAATGAATTTGTTATTCTTGTAAATCATAGACTAAAAAATTGTTGGACACTGTTCATTGTTTGTGTAGTAATTGATGGCCAAGAGTGTGGCCCATGTATTTTGGAAGTTTCTAAGCTGGGAAATCTCCACTTAACTGAGAAAGGGAATTTTTTTTGAGAAACAGTATTTTAGTAGATTATGATTTTACTGTACAACAGGAATTTTATGAAGTGTATATATATTTTAGGCCAGAATTAAAGCAATGTTTGGTTGTACAGGTCCTCCTTGCCATGCGTGCAAACGTAGAAGACCGAGGCATCAAGGGGGACTGTACCCCTCTGATGGAAGGTGCCTCAGCTGGCCACGTGGAGATAGTCAAACTCTTAATTGCCCACAATGCTGACGTCAATGCCCAGTCGTCATCTGGCAACACTCCCCTTATGTATGCTTGTGCTGGGGGACATACTGATGTTGTCAGGGTAAAGTATCTCTCTTCCTCTTTCAGTAGTCTGTTCTCAGTGTTAGGTTCAAATATTTTGGTGGTAGTTAGCAATGTTATTGTTGTCTTTAAGTGTTAAACACTTGGAAAATGTGGCACATTGTTTTGCTGTTCTTTTAGAGTTAATTCATTTATCCTTGGTCATCAGACTGGTCAATGCGGATGGTTGATTTATTAAAGAAAGATGATTAACTATCCATATACCTCAATAACATAACTTCATTTTGCCTCTCTCTTTCCTCTTCAGGTGCTGCTACTTCATGGAGCAAATGTTGAGGACCACAATGAGAATGGTCACACTCCTCTCATGGAAGCTGCTTCAGCTGGCCATGTGGAAGTTGCCAAGGTTAGATATTTCACACATTACTACACAACCTTTAGACTCATCTTAAAGATTTTTTGTTTTCACCGACTTAAAGATATTAGTGTACTAAATATGAAGCATACAAATACAATTGGTGTAGTAATAAATTATATGAAATTTCATTTGCAGATATTGCTTGAGAAAGGTGCAGGAATAAACACCCATAGCAATGAGTTCAAGGAGTCTGCATTGACCCTAGCCTGTTACAAGGGTCACCTGGAGATGGTGAAGTTCCTTCTGGATGCTGGAGCTGATCAGGAGCATAAGACAGATGAAATGCACACAGCCCTGATGGAAGCCAGTATGGACGGGCATGTTGAAGTGGCACGCTTGTTGCTCGACTCCGGTGCACAGGTAATTACCAACTTTGTCCTCAGTTCTTGATTTATTCAATTTATTTGTGTGCAGTTATTTATTAATTTAAAAAAATGTTCTAAGGTGGTATGATGATATCCCTATCTCTGCACCCCTTACCCATTGAAAAAAGGGAAATTGATGACGATAGTGATGGCATGAAATTTATTCTTTTTTGGTTGATACAGCAATTCAATGTGTGTATCCAAGAGAAAGTGCCCCCTGACAGTTTTGAACTTTTCTTTAGATAGACGGCAATTGACAGCATGTATCTTTTTTTTCCAGGTGAACATGCCCGCTGACAGCTTCGAGTCTCCTCTGACCCTTGCGGCATGTGGGGGTCACACAGATCTGGCACTGCTGCTGCTGGAGAGAGGGGCAAACATTGAGGAGGTCAATGATGAGGGCTATACTCCCCTTATGGAGGCTGCCAGGGAGGGCCATGAGGAAATGGTCACACTCCTGCTGGCTCATGGTGAGATAAGCAGTCTTGTATATGAGGCTGTTATAAATTTATTTGCTATAATTTGGATATCTGAAAGACTTTTGACAGCTTCCCCTTCCATATAGTCTGAATAAAAGATATTGTACTGTACTAGACTTAAAAATTTCAGATTGCAATAGTTACATGAAGTTAGCAAGTCTAACATTTTCCTCCCTACTTACAGGAGCTGACATCAATGCTCAGACAGAGGAAACCCAAGAGACAGCGCTCACCCTGGCCTGCTGTGGTGGCTTCCGTGATGTTGCTGACCTCCTCATCAAGGCTGGGGCTGATTTGGAGCTGGGTGCCTCCACCCCTCTCATGGAAGCTGCTCAAGAGGGACACAGGGACTTGGTCGAGTAAGGCTAACAACACAGTTGTTTCTTGGTTATTATGAAAGATAAAAAACTTTTAGAATTTGAAGTCATAAAGGAAGTAAGGCCACCAACAAAATTCTAGTTTTTTTTTCTTAGTCCAGTGCAAAGGATTTAGCACAGCTAAAATGATTTTATCCCAAAAGTCTATATATCTCCTTTTAATCTTTTCCAGTGTACTTACATGTGGGATTGGTTTTAAATCAATACTATGTACAGTGCAACTAGTGAGGTCACAAGAGATGTAAGGGTGTACCCAGTAGGCTGCAAGAATGTTTTGCATGTCTTAAGATTTTCTGCTTTTGGGAAGTAACACAATGTATATATATAATTGTGTTGTCATCATCTCCTCAGGTACCTTATTGATGCTGGTGCCAATGTCAACGCCCAGACCTCCACGGGGGACACTGCCCTCACCTATGCCTGTGAAAATGGCCATACTGATGTTGCTGATCTTCTGTTACAAGCTGGAGCAAATTTGGTGAGTAGCATTCTGTGTAAATAATGAAGATCATCAAACACCAACACTACTGCCACCTTTCAGGGGATGATAAGATCCTGGCAAAAGAAGTGAAAGAAAAGAAAGATTGAACAAAAGACAAAAATAGAATTAAAACAACTTAATTACAAGCCCCTGTCTAAAGTGGGGTATATGTTCACTGTTGATTTTTCCCTTTCTGGGCAGTAGAGAGGCTGCTGTGGTGATTATTGGGTTGCTGTAAGTTGACTTTTAAAATATTTGTTTGCTTTGTTTAGATAGCATGATATTTATCCCTTTGAACCATTCCATGTAACCAAGTGTGAACCACACAGCCAAGAGGAAGAATAAAAGCATTAATGAAAATTTGTTCTCTCATTACAGGAGCATGAGAGTGAGGGAGGCCGCACCCCATTGATGAAGGCTTGCAGGGCAGGCCACCTCTGTACGGTACAGTTCCTGATAGTGAAGGGCGGGGATGTGAATAAGACCACCACTAACAACGACCACACCCCTCTCTCCCTGGCTTGTGCTGGTGGCCATGTCCCTGTGGTGGAGCTCTTGTTGGTGAATGGAGCTGATCCTCACCACAAGCTCAAGGTATGTAGAAATATATGGTACCAATTGTTCACTGTGGAGATAGCAGGTATGGTAAAATGGAGTGAAATAACAAAAATGCAAGGAAGACAGGTAATTAGAGAATTTGATTATATCCTGAAAGGAAGAATGGTCAGTCAGAAAGTGAAATAGTCATTGAGGAACAGTATACTGCTTCCAGCACCCTCACATGGAAGCGAGACATGGACAGCAAGTGACGAGAACCTCTCCAAACTTAGCGCTATAGATATAATATATCTCATAATGGCAACTGAATCTTTTGGCTCGATATAATGTTTGTGGTTTATTGCAGGACAACTCCACCATGCTGATGGAAGCCAGCAGGGGTGGACATACCAAGGTGGTGCAGCTGCTGATAGACTTCCCAAGCTCCATCTCACACCTGTTGCCTGTAGTGGCCCAGACTCACCCCAGTGTGGCCGGAAGCAGCTCTGGGGCCGCTGGGGAGCTGACTGCTACGGGACCACTGTTGGAGGGGGACCCACACCACCTCTCCATGGGTCTACAAGTGGTCCCTGGGTCAGATCCCCAGGCTCCTTTAGTGCTCAATGCTAACCAACCCATATTTAATGATATTGGTAAGTTCTTGCTTATACTTTGCTTATCGAGAACAGTAATATCTCTGAATGATTGAGTTGTGTTTGGTGTTAACTTTATTGAATGTCTATATGCTGTAGATATTAACTGCTACCAAGTCATATGGTACTTTGCCCTCTGCTTTAGTCTCAAATGAACACATGAAACAGACCAGAAAAATGAAGAATTATATTTGAACTGCATTTAATTTGTATGACACTGAAAATCTAGGAAAGCAAAATCACGTATCTAACTTTACTGAAGTGGTCTCGGTGCTGAAGTTTTTAACATTATGGGCGTGTTTACCGTGAGTAATGCAGGTCTTGATCCTGTTATTGAAAGATTATTGTATGATTATTTTTCCCCACCAAATCTTTAGTGACTACAGCATATATTGTACAACATTTACAAGCAGAATTACGCTGACACACCCAAATTTCTAACCCCTCAGACATCGGTAGTTCTTCAGATTTAACCAGTTTACACCCAGAGCAGCTTGGATGACATAATGGTAATGAGTAAAGAATGGTAGTAGTGAAAAGTATTTTGTATGTTTTGTTGTCAATATATACTGTATGTTTACTGGGGAAGAAGTTGTAGTGCATGAAGTTTGAGCTATACTGGTTATGAAGAGGAAAATATCAGTAATTTCGTAAAAAATGCGTATAGTTTTATTGGTGAATTTGAGGCTGCTGATGCTTGCAGATACCCTGACTATACAAAACTCTAAAATGATTAGTTATGAGTGCTCAAAGAGGGATGGACAAGAACATGTTTATTTAACACAAAGAGACAGAAGAAAGCATTGTGGATTAAGGAGCAGACCAAAGTTGAGGATATCCTGACCACCATAACGAAAAAGAAATGGATTGGACAGACCATGTTGTGTGTGGAACTGGCAATAGATAAACAGTAGCAGAGTGACAACCCAGAGATGGAAGGAAAAACTAGGGTAGACAGATACTGGTAGAGAGGAGATTAGAGAGATAACTGGGGAGTGTTGGAATTGAGTTTTGTCCAACATCACTTTAAATTTCTCTTCATACAAGTGGCTGGCCTGGTTGAACTTAAAAAAAAAAAATTCAGAGTTGTAGAACTGTTCGAGGTACATATGTACTTTGTCAACATTATAAAGAAGTTTCCAAGAAGAATGTACTGCAGCCGGCACATGGGAATTTTTTTTTTATTACTTACTGATGTACTCACGTTTACATGAAAATTTCATAATTACTATTCTGTGGTGTCAGACAGCTTTTTGTAAGCTGCATGATTTTTCTTAGCCATAATGGTGGGGAAGTTATAAACCCTGTTTATTATTTTCCAGCTCGTCTTGGCGAGGGGGGGCTGGCAGGAGGGGCAAATGTAGTGGCTAACAGTAATCAGGCTGCAGTAACCAAGATCAACCGTGGTAAGGCCAACCGCAAACCTGCCACCACCACCACTGCTGCTGCCGCCGCTGCTGCTGCTGCCAGTGTTCCCACCACAGCAACCACTGGCCTAGCCTTTCCTGCCCCCACCAATGCTGGAGACAAGACCACTTCAAGCGAAGCTCAAACTGTAAGTTTTTCTCAATATATACAGTATATTGATGTCTCATTCCCTCCATGATTTCCCTGACTTAATAAACTGTTCTTGTACCCATTTCAAAACCTTTCAAGGTCATTTGCCACTAGAAGAAGCTCATTAAGCACCTTCGTACCATCTACTCCGGACAGAATTTTCCACTTACCATTTAAGATTTATTGGAACTCTTGGATTACTGTACTTAATTTTCTCGTTCAACAAAATCTTGGAATTAAAATGTGCTTTGAATTGCTTATCTAGTTGTGAGGATATTTGAGTGATTTTAGCTCTTGGCTAGTCAGTGAGGCAATTAATCCTCATAATACTAAATTTGGTACCGTGCTGTAATTTTATCTAATGATGCTCTTATATATTGTGTTTGCAGGCTAAAGCATCCCTGAGTAGCAGTGTATTAAGTGGAGAATTCCCTCTATTGACTCCAACCTCCCCAACCTCACCACCACCTGGCAATAACCATGATGAAAATAGTGCCAAGCTGAGACCATGTGACCGCCTAGACCAGTATGTGGATAATTTAGTTAGAAAGGCTGAGCAGCCTCATCAAAATCGCGAGGAGCAGATTTTGCAAAAGCAACAGATTTTAGAAGAGCTGCAGAGGGTGGAGAGAGAACTACAAGGAAAAGTTATTCCATACAGTGTCAATTGTAGCAGCAGCGCTGGGATTAACACAAGTGGAGGCAGTTCTGTGGCTGGTAATATCTGTAGCAACAGTGGTGCCTCCATCACAACCTTAGCCAGCAGTAGTGCCAACAGCACCACCAGTAGTGGCATCAATGCTGGAAGCACCTCCCTGGCAGCTCCCCTTGTTTACCCTCCTGCCTCCTTACATAGCCATGTACCCATTGCCACTCACACTGTTGAAACTCAGACAGGATTTCTTCCCGCTACTGGATGGGCAAGTTTGCCTTCAGGTGTAGTCATGTCAGAGTTACCCTCAGTAGGGTCTCTGTACGGTGGAGGTGCATCAGCTACACCACTTCCTATCTCCCTTCCAGCAGAAGGAGCCCAGGTACCATCCTCAATGTTTCCTGGTGGATCTTGCCCTCAAGAAGCAGCTGCTGCTTATTCTGCTTCATCTGTCTACCTTACACCAGCCTCACCCCCTTCCCTCCCTACACACAGTATTTCATCCTCTGGACCAGCCACTGGAAATGTTCCTGTCTCTGAAAGACCTAAAATGATACCCTCTAAAAAAGCTGATAAAAAGAAACTTCAACTCCAACAACAGAAACAGCAGCCTGTTTCTCAGCAACATAGTGCGCAGCAACAAATGATGGTGCAGCGCAACCAGGCAGTGCAACAACTTCAACTGCAAACTGTGCAGCTAAGCCATGGGGTGGATGGATCATATAGTTGTCCTGCTAGCGGTCTGACCTCTCAGCAATTGCTTGTACCAGGGAGTGTGGCATCCCTTCCCCCTCCTCCTCCACCTGGTGTGGTGCATCCTGCAAGTGGAACATCACAATGCCTCCCCCCTCCTCCTCCCCCACTTCCACCACCTCTGCTTGGGGAAGCTTCTCATGATCAGAATTACCAGAATAAGAACAAGGTTGAACCCAGTGTATCAAGAGGAAAGATGGATAAGAAGAGAAGTGTTCCTTCAGAATGTGATTGTCCTGGTCTTTTGCCAAATGAAGAAATTCATAATGGGGGAGGATTAAGCAAAGGAGAGACAGAGAGTGTAGGTCGTGATGATAATGGAGCTGAAGTTGTTCCATTAACATCACTTGGGGCACCACTTCAACTGTCTACAGGGTTAGGGCCAGCCTCTGGGACAGGTTTACAGTTTGTGCCCACCACTCTTGTCTCTTCTCCTCACCTACAATTTGCTCCTTTCCAAGGCACTTTGCAATATAGTCACTTGTCTGCTTTGGGGCAGGCAGTGGCTAGTCAACCAGTCAGCAGTCAAACTACAACAGTAGCAGCACAGCAGTTGCAAGTTGTTGGTTCCTCTGGAGTATCATCTAGTAGTAGCAGCAAAACAAGCAACACCATTGCAGGTACTACCACTGGTGTAGGGGCCACTCACTCCAAGTCCCAGGTGAAGAAGTTTTTACTCAATCCACCCCAGATTGGAGTCACTGCAGATGGAGGAGGCCAGCAGCGGGGGTCATCTCTGGGAACCTTACTACACTCCACCCCTGCGGGCCAGCAAGTCACCCATCCAAACGCGCTCGTTCAGTCATCTAAGAATAAGAAGAAGCAAGTACGGGGAGCTGTTGGCAAACCAGAGAGAGAGGGTCATGTGGGCCATCCTGTAAGTGGAGATGTTGTAGCTGTCCAGGATGGTAGTGGTGCTCTCCATCAAGCTGGTGGTGCTGGACTAAATTTGGATCCCTCGGCCCAGGGTGTGGTTTATGCCAATACCCACACAATGTCCCACTTTAATTCTACCATGGCAGCACCCTCTGGGACTCTACCACTCACCAACGGACCTGTGACAACCTTTGGTCAGGCCTTGCATGTGAATGAGTCTGGGCTAATGGTAGCCACTCCAGCAGCTCCAGCCAAGATACTCAATGACCAATTACCTGACATGATAACAACCCCAGCTGCTCAGGTATATGAACTATTATATTTTGATTCACTCATACTTTTCAGCATGTGGTTCACATTAGAAACTATCTTATTTTGTCATCAGTTTCAACTTGGATCGTACGTTATAAAAGGCATCAGCAAAGTATGGTTGCAGTCGAGACTGAGTTAAAGTACTTGTAAATTGCATACAATGTTTATAAACCCTCCTGGTCCTATGGCATTCTGCTTAATTTGATATAATAATGTGTAGTATATGAATTTTAAAGTTGTCTAGTGTGTTGGTGTAAAAGGATATTTTAACAGAAGAAACTTTATGAAAGTGAACTAAATGAGGAATTTACAAATTTCAAAATATTTTATTAGGATAGTATTGCATGGATGAATTGTCACACATCTTTAATATGCTTAATTTCTTTATTGCCTATTTTAGGTGGGAGGCGGTCCACTAGGAGTTGGAGTACCTGTGTCTGTGGGAGTCCCTTATATGGGCAATGATGTTAGTGTTCCGTATAATGGTTCTGCGGGCATTGGACCAACTGGAGTGTGCCACTACCCTACTGCAATACCCTCACACTTGGTTGATGTGGACATTGAGACAGACTCAAATCACGACACTGCTCTCACTTTGGCATGTGCTGGCGGGCATGAGGAGTTGGTTCAGCTCCTCCTGACCCGCGGCGCTAATATTGGTTAGTCTGGCACTTCACAATTTACTTTCTCTGAATGCTACTTAACTTCTCATCATTGATTTTGACATGTTATTTCTATATTTATTTTTAGTGTGTGTAAATCCAAGTGTAGTATTTTCTGTAAGTTATGGTATGTGTAGTATTAATTTTGAATATTAAGCAGGATGAGTAAAATGGATAAATGTTTAAAGTTTTATAACCATTATTGTATTGTCATTAAATTCCCACAGAACACCGAGACAAGAAAGGCTTCACCCCTCTCATCCTAGCAGCTACTGCAGGCCATGCCAAAGTTGTGGAAACACTGCTCAACCCTGGTGCACACATTGAGGCTCAGTCAGAACGCACCAAGGACACTCCCCTTTCCTTGGCGTGCTCGGGGGGAAGATACGAGGTGAGATATTGGAAGCTGTCTAGTATGTTTGTTTTTATATGTATTGTTTTGTATTTTCCATTAATAGGTGTGCGTGTTGGTAATGGTATTTACATCAATATATATCGTGAAGGACTGTCAGTATAAGGTCATCAGATATAAAAAGGAATATGCATAATTGTCAGATTGATTTTAAAAAGTTTAAACTAAAATTCAAAGGTCAGGATTTGTAATGTCATGATAGTAATGAGTGAGTATAATAAATTGAAGGGTTGAATATTTAATTTAAATTATAAAATCAGTGTCATCTTTCATTGTAATTTTAATGGCTTCTTGATTAACATTATTTTGTAAGAATTTGCAGATGGTAGAAATCATACAAATATGTGTATGAGTCTTGTGTTTTTATATTTCCTCTAAAATATTTTTTTTATTTTTTTATTAATGTTTAAGGTTATAGATAAGTTTACTGGATGGCATTACATTTTTTACTATTGCATCATATTTAAGTCACAGGTGGCAGAAATTTAGTTATAGCACAGTGCCATAAATGCTAAGTCGTTGAGGTATAATAGTGTATATTGCATGATTATGTTTCAAGCTTTTAACGAAATACTGTTGTTAATTTGCAGGTGGTAGAAATCTTACTCCAGCGTGGTGCCAACAAAGAGCACAGAAATGTGTCGGACTACACCCCACTCTCCCTTGCTGCATCAGGTGGCTTTGTCAACATCATAAAGCTACTGCTGGATAACGGGGCCGAGATCAACTCTCGCACTGGCTCCAAGCTTGGCATCTCGCCCCTCATGCTGGCGGCTATGAATGGTCATGTTGCTGCTGTGAAGCTTCTCTTGGATATGGGCTCAGACATCAATGCTCAGATTGAGACGAACCGTAACACCGCCCTTACTCTTGCCTGTTTCCAGGGACGCCATGAAGTTGTGTCACTCCTCCTAGACCGTAAAGCTAACGTGGAACACCGAGCAAAGGTAAGTACAGCCACACACATATCATTATATATGGTCATAGTTTATAATAAAAAGAAATATCAATATATATGATTACCTTGGTGTTCTTATGTTGTACCAGGCATTTTAATACATGAGAAATTAAAAGGTAAGTTGAATGCATGTATACATGTGTGTGTGGATGTAAATGTTTTCAAATTGCTTGCAAGCAAAGAATTGACCAACTTTGCATTTAACCTTTTAAGGTCAATTTATAGGCACAAGGTAATCACATTTTAGTTTGTTTTCACAATTCTAGTCTGTCCAGTAATGCTGCTAAATATATGGGTTTATGTCTCAAGAAACGGATGTCTGTCTTTTAGGGGCTAATGATCTTTGTTGAAACTGATGATTATATATATACATTTTCTTTCAAATAGACTGGCTTGACCCCACTTATGGAAGCAGCCAGTGGAGGGTATGTAGAGGTGGGACGGGTGCTGCTGGACAAAGGGGCTGATGTCAACGCCCCTCCTGTTCCTTCCTCCAGAGACACCGCTCTCACCATTGCAGCAGACAAGGGACATTATAAATTTGTTGAACTTCTTATACAGAGGTAATTTATTTCTTTAATATATTGGATAATTAAGGAATATATATTTTGCCTTGTTCCAAGAAACTAACCATGTCTGTGTAGGTGGTGTGTTTTTGGGTAATATTATTGAATATGATGCAAGAGAATGATGTTTGTTGCTGGTGTTTGCAATCTGTAACACAAAGCAGAGTGGTGGAAGCTTGGCTGCACTGGTACCATTCATAGAGTAAATCCTTTCACTTGAGAGGTTGGGAATTTTTACTCTTCAAATCAAGGTTCAAAAACATCAACAACAACAACACTAATTTCAGAATGCACTATGTCAGCTTTTGAATGATCAATAGCTGTTACAATTTATTGGTTGTGTTCTCATTGAAATTGCTACTAGTGATTGTAACTAAACTACCTCTTGTTAAATGGATTAACAGATTTTTATATAAAGTCTGTCGGCAGTCTAAGACAGGCACACATGGCTTGTTGGAATGTAAGGAGTGTGAATAAGGAGAAGGAAATGGAAGGGGTGAAGGATAATTGAATGTATGAACATTGAGTTAGACTAAGGTGTAAGGGAATGAATATGTTTAATTGAATGGTGGGAATATTGTAGAAAATGTGTAAAGTGGGCTACTTTGCCTGTACTATTGCCTTGTAAGAAAAAAAAAAAAATGACAATATAGAAGCTATTTAAAAAAACATGCAAGAAGCAACCAATAGTTGGTCGAATATAAACAGAGAGAGAGTATAGGATGAATTTGGTAAAATACCATGTCAGAAAGTGAGTGAAATGTTAGAAACTGTTCTGGAATGGAAAAGTATATATAATTAGAAGGATAAGCATTGAAAGTAGCAAATAATGTGTAATAAACAGAATTAAAGTTTCTTCATATAGTACTGATAATCTTGATTTTCCACAGAGGTGCTCAAGTTGAAGTGAAAAATAAGAAGGGCAACTCTCCCTTATGGTTAGCTGCCAATGGAGGTCACCTGGAGGTGGTACAGCTGCTCTACAGTGCCAGCGCCGACATAGACTCTGAAGACAACCGTCGAGTGTCTTGTCTGATGGCTGCCTTCAAGCGTGGCCATTACAAGGTCGTTAAGTATATGGTGCGCAATGTCAGTCAGTTCCCTTCAGACCAAGAACTGCAGAGGTATATTTCTACCCTGCCTGATAAAGAGCTCATCACCAAATGTAGCAATTGTTTGGAGGTGATCAGAGCTGCTAAGGACAAGCAGGCATTGGAAGCCAACAAAAACGCCTCCATTTTGCTAGAGGAACTGGAGATGGAACGCTGTCGAGAGGAGTCAAAGAAGGCAGCAGCGAATCGACGGAGGCAAAAGAAAAAGGCAAAGAAGCTTGAGAAAAGGGAAGAGAAAAGACGCATGGAGGAATCCAAGAGAAATGGTGATGCTAGCGATGATGATGAAGAATTTGAGGAAAAGAGAAGCAAAGAAGATCACCAAGCTCGCAAGGAACATACCAAGAGGGAGAAAAATGAGACTAATGCCTTACAGAGAGCAGTAGATCACATTGCACCAGAGGAGAAGGATGGAGACAGTGGCATAGACTCCAACAGTCAAACCAGTGCCACTTCTGAAACTAAAGTAACTGAAGAAAAAGATAAACAAGGAAAGAAAACAAAGAAGAAGAGGAAGGAAGCATCTGCCAAAGAAACAAATTCCTCTACCGTTAATAAACAACCACAACAGAATGGTAGCAAACCATCACCTCCAGTTAGTGAGAGCATCAGTAACAGTGACACCAAAAAATCTACATCCAGTGTTGCCACAACCTCCCAGCCACAGTCCAGTGCCTCAAATAACCTGTCAACCAAGACAAAAAGGAAGAAGGAAGAAGAGAACAAGGCCAGTGGGGTTATGAATGAACTAGACATTTTCCACTTGGACAATGTGAAACCCATCCACAACAATAAGAAGGGCTCGGCAGCAGCAAACGATTCCTCTCGAGTGAATGCCTTGGATACATTTGGAGAAGTTGATCACTATGTCACCCCAATACCAGGCCTTGTTGGCAGTGCTTCAACCACTCTCAGTGCACCGTCCCTTAGTCCTAATGCCAAATCAGCTCCGGGTTTGGGAACAAGTCCAAAGAAGGGTACCAGAAGAGAAGAAGGGTGGAAAGAAGTGAGCCGAAAGGCAAAGAAAGTTGCTGTTCCCAACAGTGCAATAAGTAGGGTCATCGGTCGAGGTGGTTGTAATATCAACACCATTCGTGAAGTCTCTGGTGCTCACATTGAGGTTGAAAAGCAGGGAAAAAGTCAGGGAGACAGGATGATTAGTATCAAAGGCTCAACTGAGGCTACCCGACAGGCCCAGAACCTTATATCTGCTCTTGTAAAGGATCCAGATAAGGATCTGTCAGAATTGCTCCCAAAATCTGTCACCAAGGTTGCCCCTAAGCCTTCTAAGATTAGCCTTGAATCAACTCAGGCAGCCAGCAAAGGTCTGAGGCCAGCCAGTACCATTGGAATTGGCTTGACAACTGTGACCTCATCCACCCTCAGTATCTCTAT
This sequence comes from Petrolisthes cinctipes, assembly GCA_033782935.1. NCBI lineage: Eukaryota > Metazoa > Arthropoda > Malacostraca > Decapoda > Porcellanidae > Petrolisthes > Petrolisthes cinctipes. The sequence goes on from JAWQEG010008736.1 coordinate 34,785, forward strand.
TGCAAAGTCAGGCAGCACCACAACAGCCTGGTCAAATGCAGTGTGCTCACCCAAGAGAACCCCAGCTCAGGGGAGGCCTATATCTAGTGTTGGGTTACCAAACTCTTCTGCTATTGCCAAAAGTCCTGCAGTTAGACAGTTGTTCCCAGGGGAAAAGAAACCTATACCTCCTCCATCAAGTATTGGCAAACCATTGAATGCTCCTCACACTATTGGACCATCTTCAGTGGGATCAGAACCCCCACAAACATTTGCTGCCAAGCTTGCTGACCCCAAAAATACAGCCAAGAGCTCCACACCACCTTCAATTGCATCACCTAAACCAGCAGCTCATCAAGGATTACCAAGTAATGTAATGAACAAATCAGATAATGTGGCAGAAGCAAAGAATGTTCCTGAGGCCAACAACAATGGCATGGTGAGCCAACAATATTCCATCTTCAATAATCGGCTCAGTCAGGTGACTCATGAAGCCATGTGGGGTGCAAAGGAAAAACAAGTCAACTTTGCAGCTGTTGTTGCTGCCTCAGGAGTTGTACCCAATGGAACTGGGAAAATGCCACCTCAGTGTCATGCAGCAAACCAGCAGCAACAGTTGCCTCACAATTCATCAAACAATTTCATAGAACCTTTAGATCAGCCACCAATGGTGGATGCCACTCGTGCCCCTGGTTACAGAGGAACAACCTCCACTGTAACAGTCAGTAGCCATATTGCCTCTGTTGCTACAGGAAGCCCACCAGGCAGTGTTCCTATGGTTATGTCCTTGTCTGGACCTCACCAGCCAGCAGGGGCTACAAATATGGCTCGCAGTGCACCTGGAACTCCTGTCGCTTCACCATCAATGAGACCCATTGCTCCACCACTCTCACGCCAGACTGCAACCCCACCACCCATGCCCCGAGCATCGCTGGAAATTGGTGCTACTGTAGCTCCATTTGCCCTTCTCCCTGCTCCTGCACGTACTCCTCCTCCTGTGATCTCGCCTCTGGTGGTGAGATTGCCTCCACCTGCTGCATCAATTGGACCAGGAGGTCCTCTCCCACCTACTCGTGGTCCTCTTTCACAACCAGGAATGAACATGGGTCAACAACCTTATTCTATTGCTAGTTTGGCTCCTGGAGGTCCAGTGTCATCCATTCACCGAGGTGCCCTTCCACCTCCACCTGACCATTCTGATCTTGTCAACTTGGCACCGGGTCAACCATACCGCAAGCCACCACCACAACCCCTTGAGATTACCATGGGTACTTATCATCAGCAGAAGCAACAACAACAGCATCAGCAACAACAGCACCATCATCATCAGCAACAACAACAACAACAGCAGCAACAACAGCAGCAACAACAACAACAACAACAGCAACAGCAGCAGCAGCAGCAACAACAACAACAGCAGCAACAGCAGCAGCAGCAGCTGTCATCACTTGCTATAGCTGCTGGGATGATGAATGGTCCCAGGTTTACCACACCACAGACTAACCCTCATCCAGTTTTCAGTAACAACTTGCCTATTTCTGCTGCTCCTCAAATACAGAGTAACCTTAACCCAAATGCACCAGACTTCACTAGTCGGTCTGGGGCTTTTGTGCCACCCACATTTCCACCTAGATCACAGTTGGCAGCATTTCAGAATGGTGCACCAACAGTCACACCATCGTTAGGGTCTGGATTTGGTGGGATTGGACAGTTCCCAGCTGGTTTGGATGGATCTCTATCATTTCCAAGTGGATTTAACGAAATGATGAGTGGCCTGATGTCTCGCAACCCACCACACATGGCTACCATCCCCAGCACAGTTGGAGGGGGAATGGCTTTCAGAAACAGTGGTGCCTCGCAGGATGGCTCATCCCCTCTTGCATCTCCCCACTCCTCCAACCCAGCCTCACCCACTCAGTCAGCATCAGCCGCCAACACGGGAGGCTTAGCTCAGCTCCCCGAAGAACGTCATGTCAAGTTACAGCCAATAGGAACTGAACGGGCCCAGAAGAGGTCTGAACGTGGGGGTGTTGGAGGTGGAGTGGTTGGTGGTGTGGTGGGGGGTCTGGGAGCTGGTGTGGTCAACAATACTGACATGTTGTGGTCCACCATGCAACTACCAGATATCATGGCAGCACCACCTCTTGATCACACCCTCCCAGCCAACCAAGCCAACTATCTTTCAGCCAACTATAGCGATTTGGATATGAATCAGTATGGACAAGTAAGTAGTAGCAGCAGCTTGTTTTGAAACTTTGCTCTGATTACTGCTTCTTAGAATTACTGCTGACAGTAATAAGAGAATGGCTGATTCTCTAAACAGTTATGCTACTTGAAGACCAAGTATGCATAAATATATTGTAGATCTTTAATTGGCCTGATAAAATTGGAAATCATGCTTTGTATTGTAATTATAAACCATACATAATGAATGTTAATTTCTTATATATTGAAATCTTGTATGTTTTTAATATGTTAATTTATTCCTAGTTACATTTAGGTACTGCTGCTATACATGGGCATTATGTTTGGAGAAATATTTAGAGTATTTGTATTATTTTCTTTGTCATGTTTCCTGTATTAATGATCATGTACTTTGGGATTTTTTATTGTTTTATTATTTTATTATTTTATTTTTTTATTTTTTTTATTTTTTATGAAGTAGTAGGACATGTCATACCTGATAATACCTTGTCAGTGTAGCTGTCATTCTTTGAAAATACAGTATCTTGCTTATTTGCAGAGTGGCATATAATATGATATAAAATAGTGTGCCTGAACCACTTCAGTTTAGGTTTTACAAAAAGTTTCATGGAGTATTTGGTCATTATCTTGCATCTTGCAGCTGTGGTGGGCTGACATGAACCAGCAGATGTAATTGTCTGCAACAAATATGGATGAGCGGCAGCAGAAGCAAGAGCATGATAGATGTCAGGCAGTTGATAGTTGGAGCCAGACATACAGAGATAGCTGGAGCGTACTGTACTGGCCCCTGTGTGAAGTAGCAGCAGCGGTGGCAGCAGCAGTGGGCTGCCTCTTGATGCTCACTTCTTTTTTCATCCTTCACAGATCTGCTTGCCTCTAAACAAAAGAGTATCAGATTACATGCTTTTAATTGTAGTCCTTGTGGTTTGGGTAACATTTAAACTCAGTGAAATTTGCTTAATTCAAGATACAATATAATGAATTACAGTAAATTGATGGTACCTGTATGAATTATGTACCCATATTTTAGGTCATGAAAAATATTTTAAAGTGCCACTTTAAAATTGAGTGATGTATGATAACTGTTAATGTTTTCAAAGATTTAAAGGCAACCTCATATGCAATTGCTGTGGTGTCACTCGTGTTGACATGGTTATGATGTTTTGTTGCTTGCCCATGTAAGGATTATTGGTAGTGTTTAATGACACAACTTGAAGGTGGCCTCATAAACTTGGTAGGATACTTGGTGGTGGCCAGAGCCCACCACCTTTTGACAGAAGGGGACACTGTCCCAGTGTGGCTGCGCCTGCCGCCCCTCCCCCCACCGGCTGGCCCCACCCCCTTCCAGGCTGCCCGGGGGCGGCGGTGTGTGCAGGCCGCCGTGTAGTGCACACGGGCACCTGCTGCGCCTGCCCACTCCACAGCTGCTGGCTTGGGTGGACTGAGTGGCCCCTCATGCTCACCCAAGCCCACAGCTCTTCATGACTGCTTGTAGTCGGCTTGTCACTGGTTCACCCCGCACCCGGGCTTCATACACTCACGTTTGCAGTCTTGTGTTTCCCTTATTGTATGCAAGTGAAATCACTAGAAGGCAACATATTGTCTTGAGTTGAGCAACTCCTTGCCCTTCTTCCTCCCTCCCCCATCCCTTCCCCTCAGCGCCCGCTGCCTGCCCTACCCTTGGTCAACACCTCCTCGGTGACGAGCGGCTGCCACACCGCCGCCTGCTCGAAGGTCGTACTTGTATATGCAGCAGTAATTATAATAAAAGCTTACTATCCACTCCTACTATGTGGAAACATTAAAAATTTATCAGGCAGAAAATGCTGTTATTATCCTAACATAGTGTTCTGTTTTCAAGATGAACACTACAAATATATTGAATTATTGAATATCTTGAATTATTGTGTGTAGTGAAAATGGTCCATGAGGGAAAAAATATACTTACTGTATTAAGCTGTGAAACTTCTTTCCTTTCTTGGCCTAGCTATCACCTTTCCTTTTGCTCCAGGGCGAATTCCATGTTCTCTTCCACCACCTGAATTTCTTTTACACATGAAACCAGGTTTGGAAGTGAAATAGGCTAACAGGTTCTGGAATTAGGCTATATGTTTTTTGGGACGGTTGAAGAAGTGAAGGGAGGGGGAATAACTTGTATAAGGTAGAGTGGAAGTGAGGTACTACACTCAGCGTATATAAGAAAATAGGGTCATTTGGTATCGGACTTAGACCGATAAAATTTAATCTCCTGGTCTTCACAATTTCCAGTCATTCTGAAAAAATCGACCACCACCATCCTTTTGTCAGGTACTATGGTAACTAGTTCACAAACCAACTACAGTATGTAACGTAACTGCGATAAAAAAAGAAAAAAAAAAAGTTTGAATTGAATCTTACTCCTGGCCCACAATTATGAGTGGATGCCAAATTCCTTTATTCTAAGTGAAAGGTATTTGATCGAAGCATAGTCAATGGTTCTCCCACAGTTGATAAATATGTCTCAAATATGTTACTGTGGGAAAAATGAAATAGTTGAAGGCTAAGCTGATAAAGCACTTAAGAATTATCTACTTTCGACGAGATTCAGACAGTAAGTTGGAGTGGAAGTGGTCGTCGAGTGTAACAGCCAGGTGGAGTGCCATAGTATATAATGTGTTGGGTGGCCCGGGTGGGGGATGGGGATGATGATGATAGGAGCTCAGTGTGTGTGTACTGACTGGTGAGAGTGGGAGTGTGAGTAACTGTCCCATCATCCCGCCTCACACGACACCCACCACCACCACAACCACGGATACATCACCACTCCTTTGACACCCCAGTTTGTTTACCTTTGGCAAGTGTCTTCTTACTTATTGTGTTGTAGGATTATGATATTGATTTTTTTTTTTTAATAGTGGCTGACGAAATTCACATTCTTCTCCGACTAGACTAGACAATTTTTGCCAGCCGAATTTCGACACAATTAGCCTTAAAGTAAATTATAGGCCTACGATTTAAAGCAAATTTTAGCTTGTATCTATAATGTATTTGAACAAAGGCTAAACGACTTTAAGATGTCACAAAAATCACGTCGTCCAAGTTATTTCTTTCAGTACAATGACACACAGACTAATGTGAGTTACAGAACAAGACAATTGGGCTAAATTTAAAAGAGCATTATGGCAGAACTAGAAGCCACACCCACAGTAGATTGGATTAGACTATTGGTTACAGACTTAAGGGGGAAGTTTTGCGTTGGTAAATCTGGAGCAACTGAATCCTCCAATTTAGCTATACCAAACAACAGAACACCATTATTTTCGCTCTTCTGGTCCTGTTTCCTAGCATACTTTGGAGGAATCAAGGCACTCCAATGTACCAAAAAAGAATTACCACCTTAAGGACCCCCGTGATGTATGTAGTCAGAAAATTGGAGGGTAGTGATTGAGTGCTTCAAACAGTGCCACGAAACACCAACTACATTGAAGGAGCTTGTTTCGTGGCATAGTCGGGAGGAATCAAAAGCCACCACCAGGTCTCATGCATGATCACAGGGTCTCTTTAGGGGACAGATAGTTAGTTTGCTTTGAGTGAATTGGAGGGACTGATGATTCCTCCAAACTATGCCAGGAAGCTAACAAAACATTAAAGTATACGAGTAGGGAGAGAGAGAGAGAGAGAGATTGATTGATTGATTGATTGATTGATATTAAGCTCCGCAACAGCGAGGTCATATAGCGGAGATAAAGAGAGAGAGAGAGATCGTGTGAGAGTGAATGTGTGTGTGTGTGTGTGACAGACAAACAGAGAGAGTGGAGGAATCAATAGCCTTCCAATTCTCAGACATTCAGCGACTCGAGCCCTTCATCCTATTCCAATCCCAGGGGACATTCACAGGAGATATCGATCGGGATTTCCAGTAACTCAAGTATCCTGCTGATATATTAAATTGCTCTTGGCAGTAGACTGGAGAAGGGCCACTAAATACTCAAAAACGATATCACAAAACAATCCCATTATTAGTAATATTAAGGTCATGTTTCCTGGCATAGTTTAGTTCGAGGATTCATCAGTGGTATTCTAGTTTACAATAAAAACAGTCTCTTCCTCCACCACCACCCCACCACCCCACAAACCACCAACACCCCTTAAAAAAACGATTCAGTAATGCCCTATACAACTACAGTACTGTCTGGTCGTGTGTGTGTTTGTGTGTGGTGGAGGTAGGGGAAGGAGAGGGGAATGTCATCGAACTTTCACTCAATACTGCCCACCACCACCACCAAAACAACAACAACATCAACACCAACACTACAACACAAATAACATATGCATAACAATGAGAGTTTCACGCATACGTACAGATTGACTTCCGGTACTGTACACCGTTTTCACCCCCAACAACGACAACAACAACAACAACAACAACAATAACAATACTCCTCTTTCAGGTTTTGGACAAGCCACCGAAGGACAAAATTATTATTATTGTTATTATTATTATTATTATTATTATTATTATTATTATTATTATTATTAGACGGAGGTAAATATCAGGAAAGGTTATCATTATTATTATTATTATTATTATTATTATTATTATTATTATTATTATTATTATTATTATTATTATTATTATTATTATTATTATTATTATTATTATTATTATTATTATTATTATTATTTTCTTTTTTATACCTCACCCTCGGGACTGTAGGGTGTCAGTTGCCCGTGACTCTTGCGAGGCCCCGAGATTATTGGGTGTCGCACTAGATGAAACAGTGGAGCTTCTTGGTGGTGATGTTGGTACTGTACCATAGCTTCTCTTCTGCCCCACTAGATGACCCATACCTTATTCATACACACACACACACACACACACCAGATGAAACAGTGGAGCTTCGTGGTGATGTTGGTACTGTAGCTTCTTTTCTGCCCCACTAGATGACCCATACCTGATTTATACACGTCACTATCAGGAGACAAGGGCAGCTACACCGTCACTCACAGCATCTTGGCAGCTTCTCTTCTGTCCCACTAGATGACCCATACCTTATTTATACACGTCACTACAGGATACAAGGGCAGCTACACCGTCACTCACAGCATCTTGGAATATGGTCGGGCATCTTCTATGTTGTGAGTTGACGACGATGTAGGGGGTATTTTCTGGACCCATTAGATCACATCTGAAAAAACCCAGACGTATCTCATGGACTCGAACCCGGGCCAGTGCCATTCGCATGTAACTGGTATATCACATGATTCCATACTTCAACAACAAGACCTGTATACTTATTATGTCTCGTAGCTGTACAGTATAGCGTGCAACTTTCGATTTACTTTGCTTAGCCACCAATGAAAGGAATGTTGGAAAGGTGTCATGCCAAATTAAACTCATGCAATGCTACTTAATTACACAGAATTATAAAAAGGGAAAATATCGAGTTATGGTGTACAGTCACGAGTATTAATAAGTATTCAGGTCAGGTGTGCTTGGAAATACCCACAGAGATGCACAATAATAAGATCTCCATTGGAATTATTTCGTTGGTGAATTGAAATGCTAAGTTTAAGCTTCAACTAAAACTGTATACTTGTTAGTGCTCGTGACTGTACAGCTGTGGTAAAAAAAACATAGCATAGTACACGTCGACTCTATAGACACACACA
>JAWQEG010008737.1:2500-44277 GCA_033782935.1 Petrolisthes cinctipes
ACAGCACACCATTCCATCAGCGATTTCACCCCGACATACATACATACATGCAAAAAGTAAGTAGTCTAGCAAAAAAGAACACAATTTTTTTTTTTTTTCACTCATATAATTTTATAACTTACTACTACTTCGTCATATAACAATTTTCCACCTACTCCACTTTCTACTTTGGGGATTCGAACCTGTGCATGTATTAAGGGGGAAGTTTTGTGTTGGTAAATTTGGAGTAACTGAATCCTCCAAACTATTCCAAGCAACAGAACACCATTATTTTTTGCTTTTCTGGTCCTGTTTCCTAGCATACTTTGGAGGAATCGAGGCACTCCAATGTACCAAAAAAGAATTACCACCTTAAGGGCTCTGTGATCGTGTATGAGAATTGGAGGCTTCTGATTCCTCCTGACCAATCCACGAAGCAAGCTCTTTCCATAATTATACAGTAGGTGTGTGTGTGTGTGTTTCGTGGCAATATTTGAAGGACTCATTTATCTCCAATTTTCTGACTACACCACAGGGTCCCTTAAGGGGGTAATTCACTTTTGGTACATTGGAGTGCCTCTATTCCTCCAACAAAGTATGCCAGGAAACAGGACCAGATGAACAAAAATAATGGTGTTCTGTTGCTTGGAATAGTTTGGAGGATTCAGTTGCTCCAGATTTACCAACACAAAATGTCCCCATTAATGTCCCCAATTGTTTTATCCCCTTATTTAATCTGACTGACTGACTTGTGTTTATCGGTGTCAACAAGCATAAAACATTCCACGATGACTGTACATTATTATTATTATTATTATTATTATTATACGTGTGTGAGTGAGTGAGTGAGTGAATGAGTGAATGAAGTGTATATCGGTGTCAGCAAGCATAAAAAATTCCACTGTGACTGTACATTATTATTATTATTATACGTATGTGAGTGAGTGAGTGAGTGAAGTGTATATCGGTGTCAGCAAGCATAAAACATTGCACGATTACTGTACATTATTATTATTATTATTATTATTATTATACGTATGAGAGTGAGCGAGCGAGTGAGTGAGTGAAATGTTTATCGGTGTCAACAAGCATGAAACATTCCACGATTACTGTACATTATTATCATTATTATACGTATGTGAGCGAGTGAACGAGCGAGTGAGTGAGTGAGTGAGTGAAGTGTAGAGTGAGTGAAGTGTTTATCGGTGTCAACAAGCATGAAACATTCCACGATTACTGTACATTATTATCATTATTATACGTATGTGAGCGAGTGAGTGAGTGAGTGAAGTGCAAGGTCATATAGATTAAGTAAAGTGCAAAGTGGTGGCCGTGACGTCTGACCTATCCAGTTTCACATAGAGAGGTTCATCTCCGTAATGACCACATTGTCATACACGTCATGTTTCCGTTGCCGACAATAAAGCAGGAAAAATTAACAACAACGTGGGTTAATATGAGGCTTCGTGTCCCTCTACTACCACCACCACCAGATGTCAGTGTAATCGTCCCTCCGTTTGTGGTGTAATATTCTTGTTTATTTTTATTATTATTATTTATTATTATTATTATTTTTATTTTTATTTTTTTTATTTATTATTATTATTATTATTATTATTATTATTATTATTATTATTATTATTGTTGTTGTTGTTTTTGTTGTTGTTTTAATTGTTATTATTATTATTATTATTATTATTATTATTATTATTATTATTATTGTTGTTTTTGTTGTTATTAAAGTTATTATTATTATTATTATTATTATTATTTTGTTATTATTATTATCATTTCACATGCGTGGGTGACAAGCGAACATAACTTTGCTTGATGCATTTTAAGTAGCTTTCACTATACACTACTACAACAGGTGTGTGTGTGTGTGTGTGTGTGTCTGTGTGTGTGTGTGTGTGTTCCAGGAGGCGGTACAGTAGCGACATCTGTATTGCGTTGTTGTGGTATTCTGGAAGTGTGTGCAGTAAAGTATAATAATAATATATTTACAAAGTGATGGGTGGTTGGTGTTCTCTGAGGGATCGAGGTAAGTTTTTGTTTAAATTGTATTGCGTTGGAAAATAAGATGCATTAAGTGTGTCTGTGGTGAGATGTGTTCTAGAAAATATAGTGTGTGTATATATAGTGTGTGTAGATAGTGAGATAGTGTGTGTATAATTATAGTGTGTGTAGATAGTGTGTGTATATCATAGTGTGTGTATATATTGTGTGTATGTAGTGTGTGTATAAATAATTATAGTGTGTGTATATAGTGTGTATAATTATAGTGTGTGTAGATAGTGTGTGTATATGTGTGTGTATATAGTGTGTGTATAATAGTGTGTGTATATTCTTGTGGTGTGTATATACGAGAAAATATTATGATAGTGTGTATAATTTTGTATATTCTTGTGGTGTAGATGAGATAATATTTTAGTGTGTATAAGTCTGTATATATTCTTGTGTTGTGTTGGTGTTGTGTTGTTGTTGTTGTTCTAAGTGTGTTGCGTTGTGTTGTGATGTAGAGGGAGTTGTCTTGTGTGTGTGTGTGTGTGTGTGTGTGTGTGTGTGTGTGTATGTGTGTGTGTGTGTGTGTGTGTGTGTGTGTGTGTGTGTTGTTTTATGTGTGTGTTGTGTTGTCTTGTGTTTGTTGTGTTGGTGTTGTCTTATGTGTGTGTGTGTGTGTGTGTGTGTGTGTGTGTGTGTGTTGTGCTGGTGTTACGTTGTTCTGTGTTGTGTGTGTGTGTGTGTGTGTGTGGTGTTGCATTGTGTGTGTATGTGTGTGTGTGTGTTGTGCTGGTGTTACGTTGTTCTGTGTTGTAGCGTGTGTGTGTGTGTGTGTGTGTCCTGGAGGTGAGAGGAAGTAAAGTAGGCCAAACACAAGAGGAGGACTGGACGCGGGAAAGTATGTACAGACCCCAGCAAAACACTCAGTACAATTTCCCTCCCACCACCATCACCACCACCTTCACTATCACCACTACCATCACCACCACCACCACCACCATCACCATCACTACCACCACCACGACCACCACTACCACCACCACCACCATCACCACCACCATTACCACCACCACCATCATCACTACCACCATCACCACATTAAAACTCCCTGATTCCACCAAAGAAGTATTAGCCAGAAATAATACAATCAAGACCTCCAGAATAAAAAAAAAAAAAAAAAAAAAGTGTGTTCTGTTCCTTGGAATAGTTTGTAGGAATATATTTTTTTGCTCCAGATGTACCAACACTGCACTGCCCACCTTAATTACAGATGATGGTGGAGAGAGAAAAAGAAATGAAGGGGGAGTGAGAGGCGTGACGGAATTTAATGTAATGTATGTACTTCAAGGAGACAATATTAAAGTTGATTACGAAAGGATAGGTTACATTTTGGATAGGATTTGGAGAGGAAAGGTGAGGTTGTATTTCAAGATAGGGTGGATGAAGGAAGGATAGATTACTTGTGGATGAAGGAAGGATAGATTGCATTTTGATAGGATTGGAGAGGAGATTTGAGGTTTTATTTCAAGATAGGATGGATGAAGGAAGGATAGATTACTTTTGGATAGGATGAAGGAAGGAAGGATAGATTACTTTTGGATAGGGTGGATGAAGGAAGGATAGATTACTTTTGGATAGAATTGGAGAGGAGAGTTGAGGTTTTATTTCATGTCTGGATGACAAACAATGATACGTATCTAACCTGTAACTTCTACCATGGTCTGTAAGAGATGATGGCTTTACACTGGTCAGATCTCCTCTCACCTTTACTCTTCACCCACACACCATCCTAACGTCAACAACAACAACATCATCAACAACAACAACAACAACAACAACAACAATATCAACAACATCAACAACAACTACAACATCAACAACAACATCAACAACAATATCAACAACAACTACAACATCAACAACAACAACCACATTATTACAGTCTGGGGCTAAAGTCGTGTTGTTGTTTGTTATTGCCTCCGTGTATCTGTCAAACTCCTTTCAACGTAGATGGTGTTTCATGCATGGCTATGTTTGAAGGACTCACTAACCTCCAATTTTCTGACAATATCACAGTCCATTAATTGTTTATCTTCTCGCTGTTTTGTGTACATGACTCTTTTGGGAAAATCTTATACACGGGTTTTTAAAAATGCATGAAAATTAAAATGAGGGAACCCATCATTTTTCGCCAGGATAAAAACAAAATAATAATACATGGAGAATTATTATTATTATCTGACTCACAAACTAACTAACTAAATTAACTAACTACGACACCAATCAGCTCTTTCCTCACCTCACTTGACCTCACCTCTGGCAGCTAAATGGAGAATTATTATTATCTGACTCAGTAACTAACTATAACTAAATTAACTAACTAAGACACCAACTAAACTCTTTCCTCACCTTACCTCACTTGACCTCACCTCTGACTGCTAAATGGAGAATTATTATTATATGACTCACTAACTAACTAGCTAAATTAACTAACTAAGACACCAACTAAGCTCTTTCCTCACCTCACTTGACCTCACCTCTGGCAGCTAAATGGAGAATTATTATTATATGACTCACTAACTAACTACAGCTAAATTAACTAACTAAGACACCAACTAAGCTCTTTCCTCACCTTACCTCACTTGACCTCACCTCTGACTAATAAATGGAGAATTATTATTATCTGACTCACTAACTAACTATAACTAAATTAACTAACTAAGACACCAACTAAGCTCTTTCCTCACCTCACCTCACTTGACCTCACCTCTGGCTGCTAAATGTCAGGTCGTCTGTGAAATAGGCACACCCACCATAAAATTATTTGGGGTCAGTCAATGATGCAACAACTTGTATACATAACATCAATCAAAGAAGGGTGGTATTGGTACATTGGAGTGCCTTGATTCCTCCAAAGTATGCCAGAAAACAGAACCACATTGACTGATATAATGGTGGCTTGTTGCTTGGAATACGTTGGAGGAAATCATTTACTCCATAATTATTTACCACCAGCATCACAGGGTTTTAAGTTTCATTTAATTTATGTGTTTCAAGTTTTTTTCTGCACAGTATAAAGGAAACAGGTGCGACCACTTGAGCTAAACTTAGAGATAAATGAACTGGTTTTTGCTAAAGTTTCTCCTCCTGCCTTGTTGTTGTGGTTGTGGTGGGGGAGGGGGTCGTGGTAGTAGTAATTGTGGTTGTGGTTGTATTACTGGTAGTGGTAGCTTAGTTTGTGGTAGTGGTGGTGGTTGTTGCAGTAATAATAGTAGTGGTTGTGGTGGTAGTTGTTGTAGTAGTAATGGTAGTGGTTGTCGTAATAGTGGTGGTAGTAGTAGTGATGGTTATAGTAGTTGTATTGGTAGTAGTGGTAGTTGTGGTGGTGTTGTTGTGGTCGTATTGGAGGTAGTGGTAGTGGTTGTAAAGGTTGTCGCATTAGTGGCAGTGGTAGTGGTAGTGGTGGTGGTGTTGTTGTTGTTGTGGTCGTATTAGAGGTAGTGGTTGTGAAGACTGTCGTGGTAGTGGCAGTGGTAGTGGTGTGGTTGTGGTCGTATTGGAGGTAGTGGTAGTGGTTGTGAAGGTTGTCGAATTAGTGTTGTTGTTGTGGTTGTATTAATAGTAGTGGTAGTGGTAGTGAAGATTGTCGTGTTGTTGTTGTTGTGGTTGTATTAATAGTATTGGTAGTGGTTGTGAAGATTGACGTATTAGTAGTGTTGTTGTTGTTGTTGTTATTGTTGTTGTTATAAGGGGTAATGACTACACTCACACTAATTATACCACTTAACGGATTCGTCTAACAACTTAACGGTTCTTTCTCTTTAACGGGGCCCCCTTGCCTGTCTCTCATGTTGTTGTTGTTGTTTGTGTGGTTGTTGTTGTTGTTGTTTTGTTGTTGTTGTTGTTGTTGGAAGTGGTGTTGTTGTTGTTGGTGTTGTTGTTGTTTGTGTTGTTGTGGTTGTTGTTGGTGTGGTTGTTGTTGTTTTGTTGTTATTGTCGTGTTGTGGTTGTTGTTGTTGGTGGTGAATTTGAGGTTAAGAACTTCCCTATATAAACTTCGCAACAAAATAGACAGATGAATAATTTGATATGGAATGAGAGACAGATGAATAATTAGATGATATGGTTGATAGACAGATGAATAATTTGATATGGAATGATAGACAGATGCATAATTTGATATGGAATGATAGACAGATGAATAATTTGATGATATGGTTGATAGAAAGATGAATAAACAGATGAAATTGATTTATAGATTGATGAATAAACTGATGATAAGCACTGATAGATTAACACACACACACACACACATACATACATACACACATACACACACACACACATACACACACACACACACACACACACATACGAACGGACGCCTGGCTCTAAAGTTACCGGACACACTTGCCTGCCTGTATGTGTGTATGTCTGTACCGGAATGTATGTATGTATGTCTGTACCGGTATGTATGTATGTCTGTGTGTCTGTTTGCCTTACTGACCCTCTTCTTGTTTTTCACTCGGACCCACACTCACTCACGCTTTACGCAACTCTCTCTCTCTCTCTCTCTCACATAAACATACACTCACACGCACTCTCTCTCTCTCTCTCATACACACACTAACACACAAATACTTTCCTCTCTCTCTCTCTCTCTCTCTCTTTTAAACCCTATATAATTTTGTCTATATTTAAGGGGAATAGTACAGTGTTAGTGTTGGTAAATCTGGAGCAACTGAATCCTCCTAACTATTCCATGCAACAGGCCACCATAATTTTTGTTAACCGGGTCCTGTTTCCTGGCATACTTTGGAGGATTCAGTAGCCTTCCAATTTACCAACAAGAGAATCTCCCCTTAAGGTGGTAATTCGTTTTTGTTACATTGGAGTGCCTTGATTCCTCCAAAGTATGCCATGAAACAGGACCAGATGAACAAAAATAATGTTGTTCTGTTGTTGCTTGGAATAGTTTGGAGGATTCAGTTGCTCCAGATTTACCAACACAAAACTTCCTCCTTAAGGGGGTGCGGGTGTAGGGGACAGGCTTGGGGTGGGTTTGGGGGGTGCGGGAATAGGGGGACAGGCTTGGGGTGGGTAGAAAGCCTGTCCCCTATTCCCGCACCTCCCTAACCCCCCCGCCCCAGCCTGTCCCCCTACTCCCCCCCCCTAAGCTTGTCTCCCTACTCCCGCACCCCCCTAACCCCCCCCCCAAGCTTGTCCCCCTACTCCCGCACCCCCTTAAGTGAGGTTAGGTTTGTAGAGGTAAGAGAAGACGAGGATGGAAGTGGTGGAAGCAATGAATGAATCACGTGGCTCATGTAGTTATTTCCGGTGTGTGAGGCTGGAACCAAACAACTAAACCTGTTCCTGTCTCTCTCTCTCTCTCTCTCTCTCTCTCTCTCACAATACATATACATACATACACACACATACACTACATATACATATACATACACAATTACATATACATTCACACACATATACATACACAATACATATACATACACTCACACACATATACATACACAATTACATATACATACACAGTACATATACATATACACAATACATATACATACACAAACACATTGACACACACACTCACTTCCCCCCCTCCTCCCTCCCCCACACACACACATTCATACCCGCCCTATATGTGTGTGTGGTTTTTTTTTTCGCTATTGAGGTTGTGTTGGTCATTTATTTTTACGATCACCAAATGAGACAAACCACAGATGACAGTTTTCCCTCATTGAACAACATTACTCCTTCACTCTTTTACGAGGGGGTCATTCTCTCTCTTGATGGTAGTCTAATTGTTGGAGTGCTACTGTTTTCTCCAGACAATGCCGGGAAACAACAAGACAGTACCCTCAATATTGATACTTATAGAGGGGGGGGGGATCAATAGTTTCGTAGCATGGTGTGGAGGAATCAAGTTACTCCTCCTTTATTCATTTATCCACACAATTAAGGGGAAAAAAATTGTGTTGGTAAATCTGGAGCAACTGAATCCTCCAAGCAACAGAACACCATTATTTTTGTTCATCTGGTCCTGTTTTCTGGCATACTTTGTTGGAGAGAGAGAGAGAGAGAGAGAGAGAGAGAGAGAGTTACAAGGAGTTACAAGGAAAAGAAGTACCCTAGGGGACCTTACGATCCATACAAAGAGGGTACCTGTGGGTTTAGTTGCGCAAGTAGGCGACCGTCCTCGAATGTGTCATGTGAAACCATCAAGGAACACTCGCACAACGGCTTAAACACCTAGACGGTGGTTTAAGGCTTTGTCTAATCTGGACTTGAACTGATCCACAGAGTTGCTGTTGACTACATCAGCAGGAAGCGCGTTCCAAGTACCGCAGATGCTGTATGTAAAGAACTTACCACACAGATCACGGTTGTATCGCTTCAGTTCAAGTTTGTAGCCATGATTCCTGGTTGTGCCCTCACTGAGTTGGAAAATGTCCCTGTAGTCTACATTGTCAAAGCCTCGTAGTATTTTAAACACTTCGATAAGCTGACCACGCAGTCTCCGGGTTTCCAAAGAGAACAGATCGAGTTCTACCAACCGCTCTTTATAGCTCTTGTGTCTAAGAGAGGGTATAAGTTTGGTTGCCCTGGCTTGCACTCGTTCCAATCTAGCGATATCCTTTCGGTAAGAAGGACTCCAAAACTGGACTGCATACTCCAGGTGCGGTCGGACAAGGGAATTGTACAGACAAAGTACTATCTCCTTGTTCCGGTATCCAAACTGTCGCTTTATGTACCCTAACATCCTTTGGGCTTTCTTCTCAGCCTCAATACACTGCTTTGAGAACTTGAGGTCACTGGTGATAGTTACACCCAAGTCTTTCTCAGTATCAGTGCTTACGAGAGCATTGCCCTTAAGGTTATACTCTGTTCGGGGGTTTCTGTGGCCTATATGCATAACTTTGCATTTGTTCACGTTAAATGGCATTTGCCACGTGTCAGACCACTCCCCGATCTTCCTAAGATCTTCTTGTAAGCGGGTAGTATTTCCTTCTTTCGCGACATTCATACCAAGCTTAGTATCATCGGCGAATTTGGAAATCTTGGCAACCATGTCACCATCCACGTCATTAACATAGATGATAAACAGTAGTGGTCCCAGAACAGAACCTTGGGGAACACCGCTAGTAACGGGCACCCACTCTGAAGCCTGTCCATTCACTACCACCCGCTGCCGTCTGTCACTTAGCCAGTTCTCTATCCAATTTGCCACATTTCCGTCTATGCCCAGTGCACGCACTTTCCGAAGGAGACGGCGGTGGGGTACCTTATCAAAGGCTTTCTGAAAGTCTAAGTAGACAACATCGACCGCTTTATCCCGATCATGCTCACTGAAAACAAAATGGAAGAATTCCACCAGATTTGTGAGGCATGACCGGTGCTGCCGGAACCCATGCTGGGAACCCCTCAGTAGCAAATTTGATTCTAAGTGTGCTGTTATTTTTTCCACCATGATGCTCTCCATGAGTTTACAGACTATCGAGGTTAAACTGATGGGTCTGTAGTTTGACGGTTGGCTAGCATCTCCCTTCTTGAAGATAGGAGTCACCTCTGCCTCACGCCAGTCTCTAGGAACGCATCCAGTCTGGATTACCCTGTTTAAGACCATGCACAGGTGCCGTGATACTTCACCATGCACTTCTTTCAACACTCTAGGTAAGAACCCATCCGGACCGGGGGACTTGTTTGCTTTTAATTCGATTATTTTTCTCTCGATTTCTTCTTGGGTGAAGACCATTGACTCCAACTTCTCACTGAAGGAGTCCAAAGGTTCGGGAATGGGACCACTCTCCTCAGAGAACACTGAAGAGAAGTACTCATTTAAGAGGTTAGCATTTTCTGCATCAGAGTGCATCAATGCTCCATCCTCATTCACCAAGGGACCGATCCTGCGTCGGATTGGTTTACGGCCATTCACATAACTGAAAAACTCCTTGGGGTTCTCTTTGCAGAGTCTAGCCACACGGACCTCCTCAGCACGCTTAGCCGCCCTTATTTTGGACTTCACGTTTCGATTCAGTCTTCTATGACCATCAAAGTCCCCAGATGTCTTCGCTCGACGATACGCAGTTCTTCTCTCCCTTAGTAGGTTACGGATTTCCCGATTAAACCACTTAGGTTGAATGAACTTCTGACCTGTTCCCTTCAGAGGAATAAAGCGCGACTGAAGTTCCATGAAGGAAGACAAGAATGACCTCCACAGATCATCAGCACTCTCTCCCTCTTCTAGTTCTATTTCAGCAACGCTTTCACGAAGACCTGCAAAGTTCGCTCTCCCCATGTCTAATTTTCTATGCACCGGGGTCACGGACTCCATATTAGGGACCTTAACTGAAAATCTTATAAGCTTGTGGTCGCTTCCACCTATTTCTTCGTTTACAGAGAGGTCTTGAATGATGTCATCCTCTGAGGTGAGGACCAAGTCGAGTATGTTAGCACCTCTTGTTGGCTCCCTTACCCATTGAGTGAGGAATTCATCATTTACAAACTCCAAGAGTGGTGTGTTCTCGGCAGAGGGCTCTCTGGTTTCCCAGTCAACATGTGTGTTGAAGTCCCCCATAAGGATGCACACCCTGCCGTCCACTAGTTCACCCAGCAACTGGTATAGGTCCCTGTCCATCTCATTGAGTTGTCCAGGGGGTCTATAAAGCAGCAGGGTTCTGTATTTTGCAGTGCCTATTTCTAGGTCAACTCCAAGGAGCTCGTGGTTCGATGTGATGTTGCAGGTCATCGATTTGATGGAGTTCTTTACATACAACAGCACACCACCACCCCCTCTGTCCTCTCTATCTTTGTGGAAGAGTTGGTAGCCTGGAATCACGAATTCCCCTTCAAGATCTCTGTCTGAGGTTCTCAACCATGACTCCGTTATGGCCACCATCTCGGGTTCCTCTGTCGCAACGAGGGCCCGCAGTTCCAAAAACTTGTTTCGGATGGACCTGGCGTTGAACAATAGAACCTTCAGGGAACCCCCAACTGCAGGGCTCCCTATACTCCTCCGTTTCCCGGTTTGGACATTGTCTTGGTAGTGCTGGGGATATCCTTCTTCAGGATCTCAGCGAATGTCTTCTCTGGGGTCACTTTAGCATAGCGACGAGGGCTCTCCTCCACGCTCGGTCGAGTGCTCCTGAGACATCGTCGGACGGCGTCTTCCATTAATTTGGAAAGCACTTCTTTCCCCTTTAGTGAGAGATGTGTACCATCCCTCTGGTAGAGGTCGTCTCTACCAAAGAGTGAGGTGTAGGGGTCCACAAAGAACACCCCCTCGGCAGTACACAAATCAGCCAGGCGCTGATTTACTGCAATGTTCTTTGACAGAGCAGTCCCTAAAGGGCCTCTCCTTGGGAGCATGCCGACAACTACCCTTCTGCGGGTTTTTAAGAGAGAGAGAGAGAGAGAGAGAGAGACGTAAGATAAGGTATGAGGAAAGGTGTGTTTGAGAGAGAGAGAGAGAGAGAGAGAGAGAGAGAGAGAGAGAGAGAGAGAGACGTAAGATAAGGTATGAGGTAAGGTGTGTTTGAGAGAGAGAGAGAGAGAGAGAGAGAGAGAGAGAGAGAGAGAGAGAGAGAGAGAGAGAGAGAGAGATGAAGTACAATACCGTAAAGGACACACACACACACACACACACACTCTTCAGGAAGTATTTTACACCTTCGGGATTATTTGGGATACGGAGTTTTGACCGCTATTGAGGTAGTGATGGTGGTGGTGGTGGTGGTCTAGTTTTCCTTCCCACTGGCTGGCTGGCTGGCTGGTTGGCTCACAGGGAGATCTCCAACAAACACACACACTCCAGGGCAAACCGTATATTATTATTAAAGCTTTCTCTCGGCCCTCAGTGACACCTCTTCCTAAATTCACTCGAAATATCTTAATCAAACACTGAGTAACGAACGGAAGCTGTATATATGAGAGGGATCTTAATCAAACACTGAGTAACGAACGGAAGCTGTATATATGAGAGGGATCTTAATCAAACACTGAGTAACGAACGGAAGCTGTATATATATGAGAGGGACGTGTATATATGACATTAAGATGGGACCGTATTCCTATTGTCATACCCGAACGAAGGACTTGCTAATAAAATGCGACCGAAAGTGTCAGCAAATCCAGAGGTATAATTTATGTATGTAGGTTTCTCTTTCCAGCGAACTTGGTGATTATGTCTCGACCAAAATCACAACAAATGCCACAAAAACAACAAACCGATCGCACTTATTATTCCACCCGATGACAGCATTTTAAAACTATCTCGAACGACTAAGAATACGAGCATCACTAATTAATTAAGGGGAGAGTATACTTATGGTACATTAGAGTGCCTTGATTCCTCCAAAGTATGCCAGGAAACAACAGGACCAGATTAACTGAAATAATGGTGTTCTGTTGCTGGGAAGTTTGGAAGAATCAATAATTATGTACCCTCTCCTTAAGGCAACAACACACCTGAGGCCCCATGGTATCTTGAGGGGGGTGGTGGCGCATGATTCGTGTATCCGTGTATATGTGTGTGTGTTGTGGGACCGCCGCCGCCGCTGTGTCGCACTTCACCTGCTTCCCACCACCGCCACAACTACACTGAGTCACTCTACACTACGGTAGTCGTTCTGGTCTGACTCTGTGGTGGTTTGGACACTCCGACACAACACACACACAGACAGATTCCCGCCCTCGCTCGCTCCCTTCCGTCTGTCCGTCCACCCAGCTACCCACCCACACCACCAGGCTCTCCCACCCACACACAGATTCCCGCCCTCGCTCGCTCGCTTCCGTCCATCCGTCTGTCCGTCCACCCAGTTACCCACCCACACCACCAGGCTCTCCCACCCACTCCTTCCACCCACACACAGATTCCCACCCTCGCTCGCTCCCTTCCGTCCACCCAGCTACCCACCCACACCAGCCTTTTACACCAGCAGGCTCTCTCTCCCACCCACTCCTTCCACCCACACACAGATTCCCGCCCTCGCTCGCTCCCTTCCGTCCATCCGTCAGTCCACCCAGTTACCCACCCACACCACCAGGCTCTCCCACCCTAATAACCCCCTTCCGTCCGTCCACCCAGCTACCCACCCACACCAGCAGGCTCTCCCACCCATATCCTTCCACCCACACACAGATTCCCACCCTAACCCCCTTCAGTCCGTCCACCCAATCCCCTTCAGTCCATCCACCCAACCCCCTTCAGTCCATCCACCCAACCCAGCTTCCCACCCACTCACACCCGCAGGCTCTCCCACCCACCCACCCACCCACACATACATCTTCCCTTCCACTCGTTCCATCCTCCCATTCCCACCCATCCCATTACACCCTTCCACTTGGTACACAGTCCACCTATTCCACTTCTCCCTCTCGATCCTTTCCACCCAGCCCGCCCACACTCGCCCCTTCCACCATAAATAACACACACACACACATACACACATACACACATACACACACACACATACACACACACACATACATACACACACACATACACACACGAACTTATGGTGAAAATACATGAGAAGTGTACCCATCATCCATGACAACAGAGATGAATGTTCCAGTAAGGATGATAAAGATGAAGTCATAATAAAGATGTGGAGCAAGGAAAGGAGATCAGCCAGCAGGGTGACACTAGCTATAGATAGAGAGTAGTAATTTACACCACCACACCCAGAAGAAAGCTTTGGAAATTTCAAGGGCAATGACCAACCACCGTTATGCTAGAGAGGGTTAAAAGATCAGCCAGAGATGGATGGAGTATTGGCACAAAATGTTGATTGGTTGGTCAGGCAATGCTATCTATTTTCACAATGCAGAGTAACCTATATTAATTTTATAGTAAAGAGGATTAGTATAAGGCCTTGAAGCACCTTATGTCACTCAAAAAAGACATGAGAATGACTCGGGGAGAAGTGAGAAGCATACAACAAACTGCTTTACCATTATGAGGTAAGACTCTTTTTCCACAGTACAGTATTTCACTACAATTCCTACAGATCCAACAGCAATTAAACTTATCAACAATAATGGCTCCTCTTTATATGTATGGTACTTAATTTATACAGTCTGTCTATGCTTTCTACTCTACTAGAAATTACTACATACCAATCAAGTAGAGAATGAGCAAGTATCCAACCGGTGTGCTTCACCAGACAGTCGTGAACACTGATATGTATTCCCCCACACAAGGTTACATCTTGGTGCCTTATCTTATCTTGCTTAGAATACTGCTGCATGGCAAGGTGATTATTCCTTGTGTCTGCAGCCAAATGTAAGCATACAGTGTACAGTATATATGCATAAATATTATATTGGTTCGTGTCTCAGATGAGTGGACAAAATTCTGGCTAACATATATCTAAAGATTTAATGTATGTTTTTAGTGTAAGGAAAATAAAATGCACCATGACCCCTCCAATATACATCAGTTAATTCACAACTACTTTATATATAACCTGTTAGTATATTTATCCATTTGATATTTAGCCTTCAAGTAAAATAAATTTTACGTTTTATTCCAAAATCTTTCACCGTATAATTTAACTTTTTATTCTGCTATCAAAATGCTATCTTTCATCAGTTCAACCTTTATCTCAGTATGAACTTGAGGACTTTGGGGACATGGAGCATTGTGAGGTGTTGCTGTTAGAGGCAAAAACTATACCACTGGACCTGGTACTCCAACTCCAGATGTGGAGCCCAAAATACTGATCATATCCTTGTGAACTCATTGTGTGTAATGTAGAAAAACGAAGACTTTGCTAGACAGTAAGTACGAAGGAAAATGAAGGAAACAGTGGGGTAGCTGAAGAGAGGAAGGGTGCCAAAAGCCTTTGAATAGTGCTCACATCTTTGCAAGCATTATATAGCCCCCTTCAGGGATTTGTTGGAGGATTCTTCAAAACAGGGTCTATAGGAATGTTGTGTTCTTTGCTACTGACCAGACTTAGTGTCTGTGGCACTGCTGGAAAGCTGCTGAAAGCCATGATCAAGAGGCCTTGATTGTATCCGAGATCTGGTCATCCCTATCTGGCCAAGGAAAAGGGAAGAATGGGACTGCAGCAACTACCATGGAATAACTCTGCTCAGTGTGCCTGCTACAAGGCCCTTTATTCATCTGCTACCTGCATGCTGCATGTGTATACAACCACCTGCTGAGGAAAGAGAAACCTGAGCAGTTTTGCTATACAACTAAGAAGTCAACCACTACAGTATATCCTGGTGCCTTAAGTCCAGGTGTAACATTGACTCTAGTATTGGTGAAGGCATGCAGCCCATGTTGATCTCAAGAAAACATTTGACTCGGTTCAACAAGAAAATCTTGAGTGCCTCAGGGAAATATTGGTTTGATGCTGGAAGATTAATACTGTAGTTCACAAAGCTTAAAATGCAGTAAAGTAATTATGTTATCAACACATATCACTTTACAGTAATCAAAGCATATTTACATCATCATTAAACTATTCATAGCTATACTCTGAGCATGTAATCCAGTTTGAACCCGATTTTACAATACAATATTATAATAAAACTCCATCAATCCTATAACATACCAAAATTGTATAGATTTTCTTCAGTTACTGTCAGCCAATTTTATTTCCATTTAGAAAGCCATACTGACCTTCTTATCTCAGAATGGTAATGCATAAAGCTTTCTGCTTCAGTGATGAATTCAATCCCTGCTACTGTACTTCCAATTCATGTATCGAACATGTTGAGTCTTTATAATGTTTGAATAAGTCACGTGTTTGTGTTGCAAAGTAGATATTAAAAGTTGTCTGTGATTAATAGTAAAGTACACCCGAGCTTGTAAATTCACGACCCCGTACTTAGATGTTTCTGCCATTTGAGCTGGTAACATTTATTTGAGGAGGAATCAGTAGGTGGAACATAGTAAAGCGACATGATACAATCTTTCACCTACAATGACACCTTCCCCACACAGTGTTACCAGCTCAGATGACAAATACATTTGGGGATGTGGTCGCGAATTTACGAGCTCGAGTGTACAGTATTGCCATTACTTACACTACAACTTCATATAAGATTTCTGTACTATTTCTTGTAGGGATCTGAAAACCAAATAAAATCTATAACTTTTATTATTTACCAAGGTATAACATTGGAATTAAATAAATTATCCCGACACAGTTTTGTCATTGAATTATTTACAGTGATCATTTAAATCAATATGAAAGTGGCCACACAACTTTGCTCCAACAGTCTTGATTTTCTGTAGTGTTAAGAAAATGTCCACAGCTGGTAAAGTAAAGGCTAACTAGAACTGGTAATAGCTAGCTGACCTGAAGTGAAAAGCCACATATCACCCAATACCAGATTATCATACCGGAAAAAGAGAAAACACATAACACAAGACGAGGTTTTCTTTGAAGAGCGGTGATAATATATAAGCCTGATTTGGGACCTCTTCATGTATTAAGCTGAATGAGGCCCAAAGTCAGGCGAATATATTGTACCCACTGCTCAAAAATACACCTCATTTCGTGTTAAAGTTTTTGTTGCCATTCCCAATAAATGAAATTGTGAGTATAATAATTGTTTTTCGTTGCCATTCTCAATCAACGAAACTTTGAGTATCAACTTTAGGGTAGCACAGATCCAACGTGAATATCTGCTTCAGGGCAATATACTATACTGTACTACTATCAGCTATGGACATTTATCAACTATAGAAAAAAAGAAATAAACTGAGTCGTGGTACACAATGCCATGAAATGAGAATTTGGTGTAAGTCCCCATACAAAGCACAGTATATGATTTATTAGAAAGACAGGATTGAAACTGCTATACCAGCAATAAATCACCTGCTTTGTTTCATGGGTTTCAACTTCTAACTAGGGAAAAATACTAATTATGTGATGGCATTTCATGGTAATGGTGCAACAGGGCAGTCTGTAGAACCAAGT
The DNA here is from genome assembly GCA_033782935.1 of Petrolisthes cinctipes. NCBI lineage: Eukaryota > Metazoa > Arthropoda > Malacostraca > Decapoda > Porcellanidae > Petrolisthes > Petrolisthes cinctipes. The sequence goes on from JAWQEG010008737.1 coordinate 19,441, forward strand.
GCTGTACAAATGCAGCCGAGCTTTATTCCTTGCCAATCTTGGGACCATAACCAAAGGCCATAAGACCGGATTCCTTGGCCTGAAAAATAGGTCACACATTAGTAGGAGCCTGTAAGGACAATAGCATACATACAAATGCTACCTCAATACTGTAATGTTTCATCAGGACAAGTTTAATTACAAACATATACAGCCCAAATGTAGAAAAATATAAATGGTGGAAAACGGGGCATGAGAAAGATGGAGACAACATATTGAAGACATAAGTGTGGAAAATATTATTGTACTCGGAGATTCAAGTGGTGGAAGGTTCAATTGAAAATGGAGTAGAAGAGACATTGTTTAGATGGAAATGAAAAATGGCAAGATGGGAACCGCAATGAAAATGTGTAAACAAAATCTTGTCTGTGAGTGAAGGCAATTGGTGATTGAAAAGATGAAGCATAATACATTGAGTTACAGTGGGGTATCTAAAAGCTTTGGATTATATATATATATGATTATCTTAACTCGGACCCTAACGGAAATAAAAGCACTTTGAAACAGTTATTTGTGGGCGGCTGTAAATTTTCCATATACCGTACTGCAGGCCAAACCAACACGACAATTTTTACATAATTCTCTACAACCAGGCCATATTTATTTTTGATAGGAAGTAATGCAAATATCAGAGGCCAAATATTATCACACTTAACTCATAATTAATATAAGGTTTACATTGCATTAACAGCTGAAAGGTTCTATTGTATATCTCACTAGAAAAAGACCTCACTCAGGATGAAAAAAAAAAAATTACTCACATATGCTACAGTGGCACCAGTGAAGAGAATGCCTGCCACGAGATGTATGTTGTTTTTCCGCTGCCTCTGGTTATAATGTTCCCGCCACGAGCCTTGAGGTACTGGCAGGTCGTTCATGGTAGGAGGTTTGAACTCGGCCACATAAGCCATACCGCGCCTCGGAGCTGTAAAAAAAAACAAGTCTGTATTGGACATGCCTAGTATTATAACTTATATTATTATTATTATTATTATTATTATCATGCATTATAGTGCCTAATATTCTGTGGAAACTGTACAAGCTCCCTCAACTCATATCTTAGCTTCTCAAGGCAATGTAAAACAAAATCAGAGACAAATTACACAGTCCATTTTTATAATAAACATAATACACTTTCTATATATTTTTTTGGTACAGTATACTAACATATGGATGAAATAAATTTGAAGGAGCAGCCAATGCCACTCCTATAGATTAACATTAACCGGCTTAGGAATGAGTGCTTGCAACATTAACCGGTATTAGGAATGAGTGCTTGCAACATTAACCAACTTAGGAATGAGTGTTTGCAACATTAACCGGTATTAGGAATGAGTTCTTGCTACATTAACCGGCTTCAGAAAGTGCTTGCAACAATAACCTTCTGAATGAGTGCTTGGAACATTAACTGGCTTCAGAATAAGTGTTTGCAATAACATTCAAATGAGTGCTTGCAACATTAACGGGCTTCAAAATGAGTGCTTGCAACAATAACATTCAGCATGAGTGCTTGCAACATTAACCTGCTTCAGAATGAGTGCTTGCAACATTAACCGGCTTCAGAATGAGTGCCTGCAACATTAACCGGCTTCAGAAGGAGTGCTTGCAAGTTGCATCATTAATAGGGTCACGTCACTTTCATCTATAATTAACTCTTGAAGGTCGAATTAAATAAAAAGGATAATGGAGAATAATAAACTACATAATTATATTCCTTTACTATATTATTACAGTATATCCCTCCATTAATGTTATCTATGAATAAATTAAAATATATTTCCTCTTATCTCCACTAATATGTTATCTATGGCAAAAATATATTCCCCATCTTATCTCCACCCATTCAGCCATATATATCCCTCTATTTATGTTATTTAAGGCTTAAATATATCCCTCTATGTCTTATTTACTCACGGCAGGTCTTGAGAACATTACGAGCAGCCCTGGTAAACATAATTTATACGAGAGAAATAAATACGTGTTGTTGTTCCCAGTGACTGCTGCTGCAAGATGGCCGAGCAGTGTTGCCAGATCTCATTGACCAAATTTCCCCAACTTCCAACATGAGAATTTCCCATTTTACCTTAATAAATCCCTGCCAGCTGATTACTCTTGAACATTGAGGGTCTTCTTGGGATATCGTCTGGTAGACATTTCCCTGTTTACTCTTGAACGTCGTCGTCGTCGTCGTCGTCGGCATCCTTCCGTCTTCGTGAGACGATAGTGTAGCACCTAAAAGTATGTGGGTCCAATCTGCACTTCTGCGAGTGACTGTAGAGCCCAACTCGTGAGTGGCAGTCTGTGCTGCATATGCGGCACTCGAAGGATGATGAATGCTGAGGCTGTTCCTGTCTTTCCCTTCTCCTGGCTCTCTTTTGAGCAAGCGCTGTGTTCCTCGCCTCCTCTGTTTCCCGTGTGGCCCGTCGGACTGTCAAGCGCCAGTCTCATCAGTCTTCTGCACAGTCTTCCCAGGTCCTAACGTCAATGTTGCACAGTTTTATGTCCTTTTTGCAGACATCTTTGTAACTCAGGCGTGGGCGTCCAGTCAGTCGTGATCCATCAGCCAGTTCCCCATACAGAAGGTCCTTGGGGATGCAGCCAGATTCCATTCTTCTGACATGGCCAAGCCAGCAAAGACGCCTCTCGCTGAGCATGGCGAACATGCTGTTCATGTTGGCATGTTCCAGAACCTCTGCATTGGGTACTTTCTCCTGCCACTGAATGTGCAGGATGCGTCGTAGACACCTCAGAAGGAAGCTGTTGAGTTTCCTCTCCTGGCTCGCGTAGGTGGTCCATGCTTCACTGCTATAGAGAAGTGTGCTAAGCACGCAGATGGATGCGCAGCTTGGTCTTTTCGGTGAGATTGGGATTATTCCAGACCCTCTGTTTTAGCCTAGCCATAACTGCTGCTGCTTTGGCGATCCTGCTGTTTATCCCAGCATCAATGGTGAGTGAGCTGGAGATAGTGGACTCGAGGTAGGTGAAGTTTTCCACGACTTCCAAGTTGTACCCGTTAATGATGACGGTCGGGGAGTGGTCAGCACCAAGGATGAGAGACAGTACCCTGTGCCATGACGTTTGTCTTCTTCAGACTGTTGGTCAGTCCGAACTCCTTACAGGCATGGGAACAATCTTTAAATAATTTTCCTGTGTAGACTTCAAAATTCCCTAAAATAGATCAATTTCTTTGCACTTGGCAACGCTGGTTTAGTCACTGCAGTGTTGCCAGGTCTGCATGACGAAATTTCTCCAATTTACCTCAAAAATTCCCTGTCTACTCTGGAAGATGGTCGTATATTTGCCGCCATCTTGATATTTCCCCAACTTAAAGATCAGACTTTCCCTATTTATCTCAATAATTCCCTGCTTACTCCTGAAGATAATCGTATATTTTCCATCATCTTGATATTTCGTCTGATAGAAATTTCCCCATTTACTCTTGAGCAATTCTTACATCTAATTCTCTATGTCCAGGGAAAAGTTTTTTATACTTGGCAACACTTGTCCCTAGATCAGTGTTGTTAATGTTGGGCGTGAATGGGCGTTGACTATACTGATTTCACACCCATTTTATAGATAAATAGCCCAATATTTGAGAGCAAATGAGAAGAGCAAATTTTTATATAATTATCATCGTCTAAGTTAGTAATTTTTTATATTCTTATGCACAGTATGTGATTTTAGAAGCAATTTAAATTTTTTGAGGCAGTAAAAGTTTCACCAGTAGTATTAATTATTATATCAATTAATGTTTTATGCCAAGATAGGCTATTGTATATAGTACGTGTTGTAACATGTAAACTGATTGTCATTATTTCAATTAGTGGATGTCTACCATGTCCACAAAAACTGTATTACTGTAATAAGGCCATAGAGCTACTGTAGGTATATACGAAGTTTAAAGAGTCGGAGAAAACTATAGATTATGTTCTTCATATCTAGCCCATAATGGCGTGAAAATAGTGAACTTGGCAGAAATGCTATTTGCGATGCAGTTGCTGCCCTCTTTTGGAAGTAGTTTGCATTAATCTTGAGAGCAAATAATTATTTATATGCAGTTATCGTTAGTAGTTGTTGTTGCTATACTGCTGTAGTAATTAGGAATAGTTTCGTTAGTATATAAGATATATATAGGCTTAAGTATCAAAGATACATATTATACACATTCATCCTGTGCTCACACTGAAGCCATGAATTGGCCATGATTGTACTCCCTTGGCTTAACTGTACAGCAATAAAGCTGAGTAATTTTAACCAGAGAGGTTGTATTATAATTTTTTAATGTACTTTTTATACCTACATAATATCTATAGCCTGATGTGATTGGTCAATTTCCTAATGTGACAAGAAATGTGAACGAGTCCTAAAACTAAATGCTTGTCGCACTGCTTTACATATCCTTAGCTTAAGTATTTTTAGGTTTAACTTTGTATTATAACTGTAGGAAAGTCTTACCTACAGTAGTTACATTACGTATCCATGATATATTTATAATAAATTGGTATTAACAGGTAATGAAGGTGTAAACAAGACTGCGAATAGAAGAGCACATTGCATTATATGAAGAGTGCGTACGCTTTTATCTATATATTTCCAACACCTGTCTTTATTAAATCCCATTAAATCCTTGCCTATATGAGTCTTTAAAAAGACTTTATTCTCTCAGTAAATTCTCACCTGATGCTTGTTCCAATACTGTGATGTGGGGCCCGTCCGCTTTGTTTACTTCAGTACGTGTTGAGTCAGTGGAGTGAGAGGATGTATTGTATCTACCATTAGACTAGAGAAATGAGTACTTCGAGTGACTGTCATAAAGTTAAATGATGTTTTTCTTGGAGTGTGAGTGTTAAGGGATGTGGAAGTGGGTGTCGCCATGAGTGTATTCAGTGAATTCCATAAGGCGTGGCGTGCCAGGTTCCCTGGAAATGATTTGCCAGCGGCATGGGAGGAAGATGTTCGTGCAAACTTGGCTAAACATCGCTCGCGGGTTGCTGTTCTGAAGGAAGAACTTGAGAAGGAACAGTTTTATGTAGAGTATTTAGAATGTCTGTTAAATGATGTTCAGCGACAGAGAAGGGAGGGAGGAGATATGGAAGAAGAAAGGGAAGAAGAGGAGCGTGGGCAAGGGGAGGGTAGTGAAGGAGCTGCCCCTGTCTGTACTAGTGGCGTCGACTCTCCTGTCACTGAGGCCATAAACACAATGATGGTGCAGCGGCAACACAACCCTAACAAGGATCTGGCATCTCCCATTGAAGAGTCAGATGCTCTGGACACGAAAACAGAGCCTCAACCCCAGCTTAAAGATGAAGGAGCAAAATCAACACCTCAGTCAGAAGAGGAGGCCCCTATAGCTCCCATCACTCCCCTGGCCGCACCGCCCCCAGCTGGAGGAAGCTCTGTGAGGGACTTGGCTAGACGCTTCACTGCATCAGGAGGGAAGCCCAGCGGTGTGGGTCGACCTCCAGCATACAACCGTTCCACCTCAGTGCCTGGGGGTGCTGCTGCTCAGCCTGGTCAAGCCAAGGAAAAGGAGTCTCAGTTTATTACCGTTATATCTGTCAACGGAGCCGGTCAGGGGGAGGATGCTCGTGGCCGGAAGGTTCCCCCAGCACCACCACCTAAGACCTTCCGCCGTTCTGCAGGTGGTGAAGGCGAAGGTGAGACCAAGGCTCCTGCTGCAGCACCGTCCTCTCCAGGGTCGTCACGCCCACCTCAAGCTGTTCCTCGTTCCCCACAGCGTCCTCGTCACCCGTCTCCTGCGAGGGATTCGACAACCCCTGCTGCACCCACCAAGGCTCCTCTTCAGAAAACACTGTCAGCTTCAAGTGACGGTCGGCCTGCTACACGGGAAGTGCACAAGTCCCCTCAGGGTGGCCGAGAAATTCAGAAGTCACCCTCTAATTCAAAAGAACTCCAAAAATCACCCTCGAGCGCCTCCTCCTCGACCGGCAGTCTGGGAAAGAAGAGTGTATCCAAGTCGTCTTCAAGTGCATCATCCTCGGGAGGTAGTGGTACAGCACCTTCTCGTCGTCTTGGGCTCAGAAAGACTTCCTCATTGTCGTCCTCAAGGTGTGGTGAGGACGAGGACGAAGCAGGTGGAGGATCAGCTTCTGGAGCTTCCTTGGAAAATCTGACCGATGACGAGCCACTGTACGACACGGTAGCTCCTGATGAAGAGGATGACACTGGGGAATATGTAGTCCTGTCAGACAAGAGCTCGGAATATAACGGGACAGATACACTCAAGTCAGCAGCTTCCGGTGCATCAAGTGAGGGAGGCCTGAGCAAGTCCGGGGGCGGGGCGTCTTCAGGGGCCACGCCCTCAGGTGGCTCTCCTGCCCCTGATCACCCCCCTGACTCTCCAAAGTATTCAAACTACGTCAACATTGACTTCTTTCTGAAAAAGTAAGTTTGTGCAACTGATTTGTAAACACGTTTCTTTCCTTTTATCATATTAGGCTACTATCATTTCTTCGTATATCATGCGAGTCATGACATTAATTTATTCATGCACATTCCTTTCACCCATTTCCTGTACTGTATATAAAAAAGAATTGATCCAACCAGGGAACCCTCGTTTTGGAACTTTTTTTTATTTTTTTATTTTTTTTATAACCAGTCAACCCTCGTTTTGGTACAGTTTAGGCTTACCTTACGCATTTTCCTATTGCTACGGTTGGCTATGTACAGTATCACCGGACATTTTTTTTAGGGGAGCAGCTGTAGGCTACTAATTGCCTATGTTAATGAGTTGCCGACCAAAATTTAATGATGCTCCACTCAAGGTCAGCTTCGATATGGAAATACCAGTACATTGCAACTGGAATACTTACGTGTAGCCTAGTCAAGACGAGGACAATGGAACTGGAGTGCTGTGTAGTCAAGATCAGCTGGAATGATGTGCTATGAAAGCCAGGACGTCGACTGAACTGTTTGTGGGGTCCACCTTGGCTACCTGTCCTCGGTGTGGTGTTATGGTGGGCAAGGGATGAGTCATCAATCCCTGGGGACTTGTAGCCTAATTATTTGTTGGCTGTGCTCAATACTCCAAGCTGTTCTACAAAACAAATCCCGTATTCACACCGAATTGCTAATCTTTTTTCTGGTGTAGTTTGGAGGAATCTGTAGACTCCTGGTAAACCAATAACGGGATACCACAATGAACAGTTCGTACCCAGTTGAAGTGAGTAGGCTACAGCGAGCGTCGATTGCCTAACGTTACTCGTTTTGGGGTATTGTCCGATGATTTAATGTAACTCGTGAAACATTAGGAAACATCTTTCTCTATTTATAAGCATTAGGTAGAAAAGACTCGAAAGTGGGATCGACCATCTGTAGTTTTGTACCGTATCAAATTTTCGAAAGATTTTTATAAGATAAACTCATATCATGGAAGCCAAGAAGCACGATGATCTGAAGACGAAGGTTGAAGAAAGACAGACAAGCATGCTATATAGTATTGATACCCTCTGATGATGACTGTGGGTGAGTGAACCATTGAGAGAAGTGGTATGGTAGGTGAATGACGTCATGTTGTTTATACTGGCATTTCCCCAGCAATATTATCGCGACTCACTTTCTCGTTTGTATTCTGCGGGTGTCTTGGTTCTCCGGAACTTTTACTCGTACCTTTCTTAAGTTTCGTTCATCCTCTTTCTATTTTATTTTATTTAGCTTATTTCATCCTGTTTGAATATCTTGCATTGATTTAATACGTACTGTAGACTGGACAATTTCAGATGCGTCTGTGTGTTGGCACGGTGTATAACCTAAGCAGTATTTTCCTATCAAGACCATGTTACATCCGGTTACGACAAGGTCCTCTCTCCCTCTTCCCTCCCAGTATCTATCCTCTGGCAGGGAGACCGACTTCCCCGTAGTCTGTACCAGTCAGTCTTCTCAGTCTCTCTTTGTGACTTGTGTTGTTCAGTGCTCTGGGAAGTTCGTTAACAAAAGACATAAGCTACTGCAGCAGCTGGTATCACTCTGCCACGTCTTCTGTTAGTTCTCACTTTTTTCCCCGTGTGCGTGTTTGCCGTACTCCCTCTCATCGATTCTCGGGTGTCCAACTGTCCTTAGAAAACAAACTACCGGTAGATGACAGAGAAAGTCTACATTTGACCTGAGGGTGAAGGAAAATGTGATACCCGCTTTCAAACAAACCTAACTCGTGTGACAGTGTAGTGTGGAGAGGTGAAGGACGAACTGATATTAAAACTGAGTATGGGGGAGTGGGTGGGAGAAGGGGATACAATTATATGAAATTACGAAGTGAGAGTAACTGCGGTGCCGATTATGCAATTACTGTACTAAAGGCTTCACCACTTGGGAGTTATTATGCAGTGATTGGTATAAATTCACGTGCAAATTAATGGATACCTGTACTTGATTCTCTCATCATCAGTAGTGTAAATGTAGCCCACATACGAATAAATGCAACCCATGAGCGGTTTTATGAGTATCGTTTTTTGGTGTGACTTTGCAACCTCTTCAACACAAGACGATGGCTGGTCTGGTTCGGGCTGGGTGACATCGTGGGACTCTGGGCTGGTTTTATGTTCGGCTGGAGTGTAATTTCGGCCGAGTTATGCGGCTTTAATGGTAGCGGTCTGTAATTATTTAGAATAATGGTGCTCGGGTGGGTAGGTAGGAAGTTGAGTTGGGAAGGTGCAGTAAGGAGGGAATCATGCCAACACGATTTTCCTCCGTCCTCTAGTCAAAACATATTTAGGGGAGAGTATACTTTCGGTACATTAATTGGAGCGTCTTGATTCCTCCAAAAGGATTCCAGGAAACAGGACCAGAAGAGCAAAATTAATAGTGTTCTGTTGCTTAGAATAGTTTGGAGGATTCACTTGCTCCAGATTTACCAACACAAAATTTCTCCCGTAACAAAACACACTACAATCGACATCAATACCACCAGGAGGAGCAAGAAAAGCCTTACCACCATCCTGATATTGGTGATAAGATAAAGACACTGAATTGAGGTACTTAGGTGTTTGAAGGTCTGGTTGACTCATCTGTTTTAAGGAGTGGTTATAGTTTTGGTATTTTGGGAGATAATGATTCCTCCAAACTAGGTCCACCAACAGGCCACCATTATTTTCGTTCATCTGGTCCCGTTTCCTGGCATACTTTGGAGGAATCAAGGGGCTCTAATGTATCAAAAGTATACTCCCCCCTTAGATCTCTCTGAATCTGTATTTAGACTTTGAACTTACTGTGAGAATTGGGAATTTCGAAACTCATGATGTTATAAGGGTGAATCACGAGTGTGTGGCTATTTTTTTTTATATAGGCTGGTTTGCTGTATTCGTGTGTCAGTTTTCAAGGATCATGAATGTAAAAATAGCCTAATATCAGAGGCGACTGTAGTTTGGGACACGCTACTAGTTTGGTTGGTTGAGAAGGTTAGGCTAAACAATTCTTGGTACTCTTTGTGTCGGACATTGATACCGTTTGTGATCGAGTTGTCATATCATGGTTTTCCCAATTAAGTACAATGACTCAGTTTTACAATGAAGTGGCAGATTCAAACCATCTTGCATTTTGATACCGGAGGAAGAGAGTCAAAGATTTGTAAAGTAAATAGAAAATATATATAAATAGTTTGATGTTTTTTTTATAGTCGATATGTAGGCTAGTTGCAGTCATGAAGCAATTCGTTAATTAAACTTGTTGATGTAGAAATGTCTTTATCACATTATTTACTCACGATATAAATGTGTAACTAACAAACCATTGATAAAATTAATAAGGGGCACCTCGGTTTTCCTAGCAATCTGTAAAAGAAAACAGTCCCCCTATTTCATGCCGGATGTTTATAGATTACCAGTAGCCTCATAATTAATTGAGGTCTTCTAAGTAGGCCTATGTGTAATTAGGTATCAGTAATAATAGCAATACCAGTGAGAAAACCAGCGTAAGTTATTGCGTCAAAGGACATTTTACAGTGACCACGGAGAGCGACAATATCTAATCTCTGAACGCCGTCTTATCTCGAAAGGTTTTGCATGATAAGTGATGATAAGGGGACTGATAATAGTTATGGTATATTGACAGTTCTTTCCAGAGTCAACTTTCACATGTGTTTGTTTAGCAGTGTTGTACGGTGTGTGCACGAGTGAAAACTCTGTGATGTCTGGTGTTGGCAGTGCTCGTGGTAATTGTGTTGGCACTTGGCAATGCGCGTCGTGCTGGTGTTGGCAATGCGGGTGCGTGGTGGTCGTGGTGTTGGCAATGCGCATATCGGTAGTTTACACACACACACACAAAGAATAACCTTCACACACACACACACACACAAATAATATCCTACACAGACACAAACACACACAAAGAATAACCTTCACACACACACTCAAAGAAAAACCTACACACTCACACACACACAGAATAACCTACACACAGACACACACTCACAAAGAATATCGTACACACAGACACACACTCACAAAGAATATCGTACACACAGACACACACTCACATCCGGCTCCATCATCTCACTATCTGGGGTCCGCAGTGGAAGCATCCGGACCACTGGGGGAGGCGGGGAGTGGCATCGACGACAACAACACCATCAACAACAACAGTAGGCTAGCCTAGGAGTAGTGTGGTCTCTGGCTTGACTCGCAGTGGAAGGAAGGTGCAGGGGCGAGTGAGTGTGTGTGGGTCTACCTGTGGGTCTCAATATTCATCTAATAATTAGGCCTACTCATCATTATTTTACCGAGTGCTTGGTGTCGATTGAACTACTGCGTCGAGTGATGGAGAATAATAGTTTCGGGAGTCGAAGAAAATGACGATGAGTGATGATGGTGTGGGTTCAGCCAGTGGAAAGTCCGACATGTCTCTCAGTCTTTATCTACATTCGTCTTGGTCGGCTACACCCTATTTATGTCCATTATATGATATTGCCATGCGTGTAGAATGTAGATAGAACTCGGTTGTGTTGCGTGTGTGTTGTAAAATGGAGGAAATTAGGCAAGTTAGGCTACTGAACTTACTTGAAGGAAGGGTCAGGACTAGGCTATTTGTTGTGCTCTTGATCTTACGTCATGTGTACATAGCCTAGTAGCCTAGCCTACTCTTCCAAGTTGATTAGGCTGTGTGTGTGTGTTTTTTTTGTTTTTTCCTTCGTAACCTCTGGAAACGATAATACGATACCATAAACTGACTAATTGTACACACGATGGACTGGTAAATCATGGTTGTAGATTGAACCCGCTTTCGTATCCCCTGTGTTTGATAGTTTGACAAGAGGAGGAAGGAAAATATATTCTCGTTCTAGCCTACTTGCTCTCTTATTTTCATAGTGTCGCGGTTTGGTTGTTTGTTGATGAGAGTGGTTATTTTTTAGACAGGTCAATCAAGAACACTAACGCACGAAAATAATCAGTCTAGGTAGATGGTGATTTGTGACTGAACTCTGCTTTATATCTACAGTATACGATATTTTTCTTTTGAGTTTTGTGTTAGCCTAATGTTTGCAATGTTTATATTTTTACAAGGCGAGGAACCAGTGTATATATCTCAAGTTGGTTTGTGCTACGAATGACAGAAACAAATTGTATGTAACTACCACTGAAAAAATAGGCACTTTACCGTTTTGTGACGTATTTTTGGTGAAGTCTGTGTGTGTGAAACTCGTGCTGCCATTCGAAGCGTCTAAACTCCCAAATTCTCCTGGAAAATTGTTACAAGTAGGAGAGTGTCGAAATGGAGGAAGGGAACGAACTAGCCAAGTATTCCTATCTGGCCAAAGGGGGCTGGGGTTTGAAGGACGAAGACGGAGGAGACTGTAGTGGAGAGGATGGGAGATGGAGGAGTGGAAGAAAAACCAAGCCGGATGAAAGGCGAAGGAGTGATGGAATAGGAAGGGTAAGACGTGGGAGAGAAAGGCGTGGGAGTGAGAGTGCTACGGGTGATTATGAGAGAGGGAGTGAGATGCTAATTAGACATAAGAATGAGAATGAAGTGAGTGGGAGTGAGAGTGGATGGGAAGGGAGACCGTGGGGTGAATGTGGTCGAGGAGGGAGACAAGAAAGTGAGAGTGGAAGGGGAGGTGGACAAGGGAGTGAGTGTGAAAGAGGAGAGGGACGGAGTGAGAGTGGAAGGGGAGGTGGACAAGGGAGTGAATGTGAAAGAGGAGAGGGACGAAGGAGTGAGTGTGAAAGAGGAGAGGGACGAAGGAGTGAGTGTGAAAGAGGAGAGGGACAAGGGAGTGAAAGTGAGAGTGGAAGGGAAGGTGGACAGGGGAGTGAGGAGGAGGAGGAGGAGGAGGAGGACAGCACAACAGACACCTTCCCGGACACAGAGGAGGATGAGTACCCAACCACTGCAACCCCCCTAAGGAGATTCGACAAGAACTGCGCCAGTAACGATGACCTCCTGGCTCTCTTCTCCAGTGTACACCAACACAACAACAACAACAAAACGACGATGAAGAATATCCACCTCACACTCCAACTAATGTCATTCATGGACCCCCTCCTCCGTCAGTTCTCGTCAGGCCCCCCAAGCCCTCGTATCTATCAGTGGAGGAGACTCGTATACGAAGGGCTCCTGCCTTTAGAGGACACAGGTTGGTATAGGGAGTGTATTATTATTTATACCAATACATTTATACGTTTAGACATTTTTCATATGGCAATTTTAATCGTCCGGTGTTTGTAAAAAATAATAGTCTATATAATAATTATTATGTTGTATAAGACGTGAGGTAGGTTGTTGTAAGGATCAATGTGATGGGTTTTAATATTTGGACGTAACACTTCGACAAGGAAAGATATTTGTAGTGGTGTGGTAGTCGATAGGCTATTCTCTCTCTCTTTCACACACACACACACTCTCTCTCTCTCTCTCTCTCTCTCTCTCTCTCTCTCTCTCTCTCTCTCTCTCTCTCTCTCAGGTAGTTTACTATTACCCTTCATATAAAGTGGCGAGTGGTTGAGTGTTGACGTGCTGAGTTACACCTTAGCCTCAACCCTCAGCCTTGAGTGGCACTTGGCCCCCACTCACTGACCTTGATCACCACCGTCCTGGTTCCTGGAGACTCGGGTGCCACTTGAGGATGATAGGGGTTCTTTTGAGGAGGAGGAGGAAGGGGGGAGGAGAAAAGGGTGAGAAGGTACATCCACAATCAAATAACCACCAACACTTTCCTTCCATCGTTCATATAAATCAGTATCATATCAAAATATAATCATACAACAACACCTTACGTTAACTCACCCCCTTCAATTATTACTATGAGGTGCTGCAAAATTATCATACACGTGTTGTTCTTTATTACCAAGATATTTACTATGATGGAAGGAAAGTGTCGGTGGATATTTGATTGTGGCTGTACACTCGTGAGTCGTGATACGTAATTTCTGACCAGAGTGTGAGGAGCAGAAAGCTTCGAACTCGCCTGGTATTGCTCATTTCCCCACCCAGTACACCTATAGAGGCTGAGTTCGAATGCAGGGTATGTGTGTGTGTGTGTGTGGTGCCTGCCGTTCGTCTCTGGTCAGAAATTACGTATCACGACTGTACATCCCACCTCTCAGTCCCTCCTCTCTTCCCCTCCCAATACCGCCCTCCTTTCCAACCTTTCTCCCAATGCATCCCTCCTCCCCTCCTCTCCCCTCCCTCCTTCCCTGCCAGTCCCCTCCCCTCCCCTCCTGTCACGCCGTCCTGGCTTCGTTGTAGCAAGCTCTGGGCAAGACAGTGCTTTACTTCCGCATCAATAAAGGCGACACTCTTGGCCTGGGGGTGGACATTTAAGACTATAACACACTGGTCTCACTCCACCTACCTCCATGGATGTCTGTCTGCCTTTATTATTCCAGTAATTAATTCGGTGTCAGTGTGTGTGTGAGAGAGGCGGGGGCGGCTACCCACTGGGGATCCCCGCCCCCTTCAAGTCAGTGTGTGTGTGAGGCGGGGGCAGCTGTATACAGGCGGCTACCCACTGGGGATCCTCGCCCCCCTTCAATTCACACCTCCCACACCCGTTTCAACTATCACCTTCAAGGCCAACCTCTACTTTACTGTACATTTCCATGTCCATAAAATTATGTAAAATATCGTGGAGCGGAAAGCGTTCTTTTGCTTTTGTTTAGGAAGTTATGTTTTATTACGATATCTGTTCACTGAGAATGTGTCACTTCCGTTGCGAACACACACACACGCAAACACACAGACGCTAAAACACACACACACACACACACGCTAAAACACATACACAAACACACACACACACGCTAAAACACACATACACACACACACACACACACACACACTAACACACACACATAGACTGACTTTGGGAGTGGTGATTAGAGAGGAGCTTTCTTCATTGCTATACTTTCCCTCACCCTAGAAATCTACTGTAGCCTACCTATATTTAGCCCAGCCTAGTCAAACACCCCTACAGGCTAACACCACAAGGAAGAGTCCCGAGGAAGGTAGATGTGTTCTGTTTTTCTCGTCACGACTCGACCTTCCCATACTTTCACTTCTTCCACCACCCCATTTCTCAGTCACACGTCAGTCACCGGTCTCTCTCTCTCTCTCTCTCTCTCTCTCTCTCTCTCTCTCTCTCTCTCTCTCTCTCTGAATAAGGATTGAGTATACCCTAGTCATATAAGAATCTCTCTTTTCATCACTCCCCCTTCCCCACCTCAAAAAACAAAACAAATGGATAGATTATTAACCCAAATTACAGGTAACTTTCTGTTAAATTAACCCCTCTCTTCTCTCTCTCCCCCCACCCTCCAGGAAGAAGGGAAGAGGGCGTCACTTTCAGAGATGTGAGAGTGTGGAGAGCGACGAGGAGGAGAACCCGTCACTCCTTCGGTCCATCTCCTCTGACCACGAGGATGAAGTCGACACCAAGGATGAACCCCTCGACATCGACTCAGGTATTGTGTTAGTTTGTGTTTTTGTATGTGTGTGTGTGTGTTTTTTTTTTTCTTGTGGTGTGTGCTTGTGTGTGTGTGTGTATGCTTGTGTGTGTGTGTGTGATTTTGTGTCTTTTGTTTGTGAGAGAGAGAGAGAGAGAGAGTACCGGGATCAACTAAGGTACACACACACACACACACACACACACACAGAGAGAGAGAGAGAGAGAGAGAGAGAGAGAGAGAGAGTGAGTGAGTGAGTGAGTGAGTGCACCTGATAGAAAGTAAAGAGGAAGGGATCGACTGACTAAGGAAGAGTACTGAGAGAGAGAGAGAGAGAGCAGGAAACAAAGAGACGGGCTAGGAGAATAATGTGTGAGTGAGGGGGGAGGGGGGGGGAAGAGGAGGGGGGCGAGGCAGACAGGGTTGGGGGCGGGGGGTGGGGGGGGGGGAGCACTGAAAAGGCGGAAATGTTTACGTTAAAACCCCGAAAAGTAGTGAAGTTGAAGTTAGTGGTTAGTGAAGTTGAAGTTAGTGGTTAGTGAAGTTGAAGTTAGTGGTTAGTGAAGTTGAAGTTAGTGGTTAGTGAAGTTGAAGTTAGTGGTTAGTGAAGTTGAAGTTAGTGGTTAGTGAAGTTGAAGTAGTGGTTAGTGAAGTTGAAGTTAGTGGGTTATAGTGAAGTTAGTGGGTTATAGTGAAGTTGAAGTAGTGGTTAGTGAAGTTGAAGTTAGTGGTTAGTGAAGTTGAAGTAGTGGATAGTGAAGTTGAAGTTAGTGGTTAGTGAAGTTGAAGTTAGTGGTTAGTGAAGTTGAAGTAGTGGTTTATAGTGAAGTTGAAGTAGTAGTTAGTGAAGTTGAAGTAGTGGGTAGTGAAGTTGAAGTAGTGGTTAGTGAAGTTGAAGTAGTGGGTAGTGAAGTAGAAGAGGAGTAAAAAAAGTAGAAGAATAAAGAGTAGCCATATGAGAGATGGAGAAAGATAAGGAGGAAGAAGAAGAAAAAGTAGCAGGAAAATGAGATGGAAGTAGAGAGGAAGAAAAAGAGGAGTTGAAAAAGGAGAAGAGAAGAGAGAGAGAGAGAGAGAGAGAGAGAGAGAGAGAGAGAGAGAGAGAGAGAGAGAGAGAGAGAGAAAAGGTAATCTGGGAACGAGTTGAGGAAAAGTATGGATGAGACAGTATACACACATACATACATACCACCAATACAATACAAAGGGGAAAGTTGTATGCGAAGGAAGAGGAGGAGGGAGGAGTAGAAGGGAAGACGAGGAGGAGGAGATAGGGACAGAAACAAAAACAGCTGGTGAATGAGGAGGAGGAGAATATGGGAGAATGAAGAGACAGTCAAAAATTATATGAATAGAAGAGGTGAAAGAGAAAGAGGAAAAGATATGGGAAGAAGCAACTGAGGGAGAAAAATAAGGAGAAACCAGAAGAGACAGTCAAAAATGATATGAATGGAAGAGGTGAAAGAGAAAGGGGAGAAAGAGGAAGAAAAGATATGGGAAGAAAAAAATAAGGAGAAAGAAGAGACAGTCAATAATGATATGAATGGAAGGGGAGAAAGAGAAACAAGAAGAAACAGTAAACAATAATATGAATGGAAGAGAGAGGTGAAAGAGAAACAAGAAGAAAGTAAAAAATGATATGAATGGAAGAGAGAGGTGAAAGAGAAGACTGGTGGGGCCATGGCAGAGATAATAAAAGGCGACGGAGAATGTAAACAAAGGAATACAAAGGACTTTCAAATAGACCAATATATAGGTAGGTAGTAGTAGTAGTAGACCTTGTGGGGCCTTCTGGGTTTTCCTATATATGCTAACTAGTCTACTGGAGTGAGGGAAAGTATAGCAAAGGAGGAGGAGGAGGAGAAGGAAGAGGAGGAGGCGTAGGAGTAGGAGGAAGAGGAGGAGGAGGAGGCGAAGAAGACGAGAGGAGATAAGAGGAGGAGGAGGAGGCGAAGAAGACGAGAGGAGAAAGGAGTAGGAAGAGGAGGAGGCGAAGAAGAAGACTGAAGAAGACGAGAGGAGAAAGAAGGAGGAAGAGGAGGAGAAGGAGGAGGAGAAGAAGACTGAAGAAGACGAGAGGAGAAAGGAGGAGGAGAAGGAGGAGGCGAAGAAGAAGACGAGAGGATGAGAAGGAGGAGGTGAAGAAGAAGAAAACTGAAGAAGACGAGAGGAGAGAGGAGAAAGGAGAGGGAGGGACTAGATGAAAGAAAGAGATGTGAGGGGAGGGGAGAGACGACGTGTGTTGACAGGGAGGAAAACACAGATCTGAGGGAAACCAAGGAAGTAGGAGATAAAAATGCACTGGAGAGACGGAGGGGATGAAGGGGAGGAGGAGGGATTGAAAGAGTGAAGAGGAGGAGGAGGAGAACAGTGGGGAGGATGAGGGATTGAAGGAGTGAAGAGGGGACGAGGAGGAGTGAAGAGGGGAGGAAAACAGTGGGGAGGAGGGATGAAGGGGAGGATGAGGGATTGAAGGAGTGAAGAGGGGAGGAGGAGGAGGGATTGAATAGGGAGGATAGAGAGTGAGGGATGAAGAGGAGGAGGAGGGATTGAATAGGGAGGATAGAGAGTGAGGGATAAAGGAGGGAATGAATGGAGAGGAGGAGGAGGAGGAGGAATTGAAGGAGTAAAGAGTGAAAAGGAAGAAAACAGGATGAACTGAGAGAAGAGGGAAAGAGGATTTGCTGGGAGAAAACTTGGAGAAGAAATATATAAGGAGAGAACAGGAAAACTCAGAAGGAAATGGGGAAGAGAAGAAGATGAAAAAGTATTGTGTTGATATGGGGGAAATGGAAGGGAAATGAACGGGTTGGGGGGAGAGTGAGGGTCAGGGAATGAGGGAGGTGGGGAGAGATAGAAAAGAGGAATGGGAAGAAAGGAGGAGATGGGGTAGAATGATAGAGAGGGGAGAGAAAATGGAGGTGAATGGAGAAGAAGATAATAAAGGAGGAGGAGGAAGTGAGGAGAGGAATAAAGAGAAGGAAAGGGGAAAAAAGAGGTGTAAAATAATGTAATACAGAGAGAGAGAGAGAGAGAGAGGGAGAGGGAGAGGGAGGGAGGGATGGAGGAATAAGAGAAGGAAAAGGGAAAAAGAGAAGGTGCAAATAATGTAACACACACACACACACACACAAACAGAGAGAGAGAGAGAGAGAGAGAGAGTGAGTCTGCTTGGTTCTCCTACTGATGACTTTGTTCTCTATTGATTACGTGTTGATGCCTCAGCTTCCAGACCCAAGAGTGTACTGTACTGTGGAAAGTGAGTACTCTTACAAGGTCGTACTGGGACGAGGTTGTACTGAGGAAGCGAGTACTCTTACAAGGTGTACTGGAAATGAGTAGTCTTCCAGTGTACTGGGGAAATGAGTAGTCTTCCAAGGTGTACTGGGGAAGCGAGTACTCTTACAAGGTGTACTGGGGAAGCGAGTACTCTTACAAGGTGTACTGGGACGAGGTGTGTACTGGGAAGCGAGAGTACTTTTACAAGGTGTACTAGGGAAGCGAGTACTCTTCCAGGTGTACTGGGAAGCGAGTACTCTTACAAGGTGTACTGGGGAAATGAATACTCTTACAAGGTGTACTGGGACGAGGTGTACTGGGGAAATGATTAGTCTTCCAAGGTGTACTGTGGAAATGAGGGTTATACTTTAGATGAAATAAACCCAAGTAGCCTATAGTCTGTAATTGTGTAGCTGTGTATACTAGAATGTAAATTGAAGGGTTTGTTTACATTACCTGGGATTCTTTGGACAGTGTGTAGTGTGTGTGTGTGTGTGTGTAGGTGTGTATACTTAGACGAGGTGTACTGTTATGGTGGTAGGTAATTCCTTTTTGTTACCGTACATTGGAGTGCCTTGATTCCTCCAAAGTATGCTAGGAAACAGGACCAGAAGAGCAAAAATAATAGTGTTATGTTGCTTAAAATAGTTTGGAGGAATAATTGGCTCTGATTTAACTGTACCGTAAAATTATCTAGGCGGAAACAACAACAACAACAACTACAACAACAACACATTCAAGCTTTTTATAATTAATGTCATGAAGCGAGTCAGTCAGTCACTCACACACCTGGCTTAATGACTCTCCTGTTGTGCCAGCTGCTTCTGACTAAACAATAAAATGTTACTGGGGCTGACTGGTTATTTAGACTACGTGACGTGTTGTGGTGGTGGAAGGGTCTGAATGTAAACACCAACACCACCACTACTACTACTACTACCACCACCACCACACCATCATCATAACGTTTCTAGTCCACCACCACCACTACTACTACTACTACTACTACTACTACTACTACTACTACTACTACTACTACTACTACTACCACCACCATCACGTTCTCCAGTCAATCACCACCATCACCACCACCATTGCTACTACTACTACTACTACTATTATCTCCAGTCAATCACCACCATCACCACCTCACCATGCTCTCCAGTCAATCACAACCAACACTATCACCACCACCATCACCATTATTCATCACGTTCTCCAGTCAACCACCAACACCACCACAACCACCAACACCATCACCATCACCAACAACACCATCACCACCACCACCACCATCATCACCAACACCATTCTCTAAATTCACCCGATCCACCCCACTGTCTTCCTCTCCCTTGTGTGTGTGTGTGTGTGTGTGATTTACAAAACACACACACACACACACACACACACACACACACTTCCTCTTACCACGGTGGTGCGTCATTAAGTACAGTACCGGTACCATACGATTGGAACTTTCTCAATTAGTGTGTCATAAAGGTGGTACAGAGGTCCTTTTCTTAATCAATGCGTCATAAAATACCTTGGAACATTCGTATTATTTTGTGCGTCGTAAAGTGACAGCGGTTTGTTGTTAATCAGTGCGTCAAAAAGTGGCATAAAACATTCGTAATTAATGCGTCAGAAAGTGGCTTGGTTAATTCTTTATCAGTGCGTCAAAAAGTGGCATAGAACATTCATAATTAGTGCGTCAAAAAGTGGCTTGGTTAATTCTTTATCAGTGCGTCAAAAAGTGGCGTAGAACATTCATAATTAGTGCGTCAAAAAGTCGCTGTGGTTCATCATTCATAGTCAGTGCGTCAGTTAGTTAGTGCGTCATAAAGTGGCAGTGGTCCGTTCTTAATTCGTGCGTCGGTAGCTATATAGTGCGTCAGGTGCATGTAGCGTCAGAATGCGTTAGTGGAGAGAGACCCCTCTTAATCAGCAGCGTAAATAAACCTCTCTGTGTGTGTTTGTTTGTGTGTGTGGGTGTATGTGATTTACAGTACACACACACACACACACACACACACACACACATATCCTTCCTCTCACCACCACAGCACACACACACACACACACACACACATATCCTTCCTCTTACCACCACAACACACACACACACACACACACACTCACACACACACACACACACACGTTCAGTCTGATACATAAATTCGTTTGTATGTATGTATATTCATGTGTGTGTGTGTGTGTTGTGTGTGTGTGTGTGTGTGTTTATGTGATTTACAGTACACATACATACACACACGTTCAGTCTGATATATGAATTTGTATGTATGTATGTATATTATATTTATGTAGGCTATGTGTGTGTGTGTGTGTGTGTGTGTGTGTGTGTGTGTGTGTGTGCCAGGGGTCGAAGGGAGGAGGAGGAGAGGAAGAGTGATATCATTGGTGGTGATTTGGCTTACGTCACCCTTGAGACAGTCTACTCCCTCACTCCTCATTACCCTCATTCTTTCCTCCCTCCCTCCTCCCTACCCTAATTCTTTCCTCCCTATCTCCCTCCCTCACTCCCTCCCTACCCTGATTCTTTCCTCCCTCACTCCCTACCCTAATTCATTCCTCCCTATCTCCCTCCCTCACTCATACTCCTGATTCTTTCCTCCCTCCCTCACTCCCTCCCTCATTACCCTCATTCCTCCCTATCTCCTCCCTCACTCCTCATTATTCTGATTCTTTCCTTCCTCCCTCACTCCCTCATTATCCTGATTCCTTCCTCCCTCCCTACTCCCTCATTACCCTGATTGTTTCCTCCTCACTCACTCCCTCATTACCCTGATTCCTTCCTCACTCCCTCACTCACTCCTCATTACCCTGATTCCCTTCCTCCCTCCCTCACTCCCTCATTACCCTCATTCTTTCCTTCCTCCCTCCTCACTCCTCGTTATCCTGATTCATTCCTCCCTACCTCCCTCACTCCCTACCCTAATTCTTTCCTCCCTCCTCCCTTCCTCCCTTGATTCTTTCCTCCCTCCCTCCCTTGATTCATTCCTCCCTCCCTCCCTTGATTCTTTCCTCCCTCACTCACTCCCTCGTTATCCTGATTCCTTCCTCCCTCACTCCCTCCCTCACTCATTTCCCTATCTCCCTTACTCTCTCATTACCCTTATTCTTTCCTCCCTCACTATCTCCCTCCTCACTCATTACCCTGATTCCTTCCCCTCCTTCCCCCCTCTTCCTCATGTTTCTTACCTTCCCTCCTCACTCACAACTCCTCATACAAACTCACAACACTCATACCCAACCTGTGGCTTTTAATAGTTGTTTATTTGTTTATTTATTTATTTATTTATTTGTTTTTTTATTTATATTCGTGTTTGGTACTTTAGTGTATGTATGTATGTATGTCAGGTATGGTATGTATGTATGTATATATGTCAACTGTGTCTTTTAATAGTTGTTTATTTACGGTATTTATTTTTGTTTATATTCGTGTTGTGGTATCTTTATTAGTGTATGTATGTATGAATGTATATATGTCTGCTGTGGTATAAGTATTTGATTTCCATGAACCCTGACTCTCATCACATCATTTCATTCCCACGTATAATTTACAGACTGGAGGTGGTCGGTAGAGAGTGGTGTTCTTATGACAAAAGTAGACAGACGTGTGTTGAAACATTATAGCGACACAACACCAAATTTACTCCCCATTATCCCTCAGTATTTCTCTAAGCGACAGTGGCATGGAAGGGAGGAGGAAAGGGGGAGGGTGGAGGGAATGAAGGGAGGAAGAAAATGGTAGGGGGTGTAGGGAAGGAGGGGGGTGTAGGGAAGGAAGGAGGAAGAAAGCAAGGGAGGGAGGGAGGGAAGGAGGGAAATGGTGAAAGGTTGAGTGTACAAAGAAGGTGTGGGAAAATGTTTTAGTAAGTTCACCAACCTTGTTCTTGCCTTGCCTTGCCCTGCCTTCAGTTCTTTAGTAGTCCCTCCCCCTGTGTGTGTGTGTGTGTGTGTGTGTGTCAGGTGGTTGAAGGACATGGTGGTGGGTGGGGGGGGGGAGTGGCCCATTGGAACTGACCACCTGCCGAGCCCCACCAGCTGGCTAACCTCACCCAGGAAGCAACGAGAGAGAGAGAGAGAGAGAGAGAGAGAGAGATGAGAGAGAGAGAGAGAGAGAGAGAGAGAGAGAGAGGAGAGAGAGAGAGAGAGAATGAGGAGGGGGAGAAGGAAGCAGAAAGAGAGAGGTAGAGAATGAGGAGGGAAAGAGAGGTAAGAAGAAGGGAAGGAGTGAGTGAAGGGAGATTATTTTGTGGCACATGTCGTTTGGAAGAGTAGGTAGTCAGTCTCTCTCTCTCTCTCTCTTCTCTCTCTCTCTCTCTCTCTCTCTCTCTCTCTCTCTCTCTCTGTACGTATTTCCTTCCTCCAGTCCACGTACTGTTAACTTCACCTTACACACCCTCAACACCTCAACACCGAACAAACACCCACTGCTGAGTCACCATGCCATTTTAACCACTCATCCCTGAATATACACGACACAACACAACACAACACGAACATCAACAACAGCTAAAGAGACGTAGAGTTATATATAAATCGTAGAGTTATGCATCCGTTTCAAAGCTACAGTTTATTCCCAGTCAGTCGTTTCTGGTTACATCTCCTCCACATCACATCCACCATCAATAACAACATCACCACCATCATCATCATCAATAACATCACCACCTTCATCACTTTCACCACCAGTATCATAACCACCATCACCACAACCACCATCACCACCACCAGTAACATTATCTCCACCACCACCACAACAACCTTCAACACCACCACCACAACCTCCTTCAACACCACCACCACCACAACCACCATCACCACCACCACCACAACCCCTTTCAACACCACCACCACCACCATCACCACCATCAATAGCCAGAGTAATGTGCTGGTGTTTAACTGAGGATGGACACACAGGATATTGTAATCATTCTTCTGCTTCTCAACCTCCTTGCTGCCGTCCTCTCTGTCACTGTACTCTATGTCTACTACCAACATAACCACAACTACTACCACCAATACAACCACAACTACAACCACCACTGCTACCTACCACCAATACAACCACAACTACAACCATCACTGCTGACCTACCTACCACCAACACTACTTCTACCACCACCAATATAACCACAACTAACACCACAACAACACCACCACCACCACCACCACCAATGCAGCCACCACTAACACCACCACCACCACCATAACTTTCACCACTATCACCACCATACGTTCACACTGAGCCCCATAAATAGTGAAGGTAGTGGAGATGGTACGGTATATAATGGGTGTGGTCGCCTGCCACACACACACACACTCTCTCTCTTCTCTCTCTCTCTCTCTCTGATGATACAGTAAACTCGGTACTTTTTTTTCTCTCTCTCTCTCTCTCTCTCTCTCTCTCTCTCTCTCTCTCTCTCTCTCTCTTATGATGATACAGTGACTGGTACCTCTCTCTCTCTCTCTCTCTCTCTCTCTCCTCTCTCTCTCTCTCTCTCTCTCTCTCTCTCTCTCTCTTCTTATGTTGATGGTTCGCCTGGAGGTCACACACACTCCACTCACGGTCGACCGCCCGTTGGAATTCACGGCAATTTGTGGGGAATTTAGAGAGAGAGAGAGAGAGAGAGAGAGAGAGATATTGGAAAGGAAAGTGACTTGCTGGAGGAAGAAATATTGACAGACAGACGAACACACACACACACACACACACACACACACACACACACACATATCTCTCTCTGATAGGCTATGTCACTTTTCATACTGAATATATTTTCACTTTCCTCTCTCTCTCTCTCTCTCTCTCTCTCTCTCTCTCTCTCTCTCTCTCTCTCTCTCTCTCTCTCTCTCTGTGATATGTCCCTTTTCATACTCAATATATTTCCATTATCCTCTCTCTCTCTCTCTCTCTCTCTCTCTCTCTCTCTCTCTCTCTCTCTCTCTCTCTCTCTCTCTCTCTCTCTCTCTCTCTCTCTCTCGTGTGGCCAGGGAGGGGAGTGTGTGTGTGTGTGTGTGTCTCGTAGGCCTATATGGGAAGGTTCTGAATATTTGATCCTGCCTCACACCTCCCTTGCCCTCAACTTCACACCTCATGGACCACCTTTCCTCACCTCTCATCCCTTCCTCACTTCTCATCATTTCCTCACTTCTCATCCCTTCCTCACTTCTCATCCCTTCATAACTTTTCCTCATTACTTCCTCACTTCTCATCACTTCCTCACTTTTCATCCCTTCCGCACTTTTCATCCCTTCCTCACTTCTCATCCCTTCCTCACTTTTCATCCCTTCCCTCACTTCTCATCCTTCCTCACTTTTCATCCCTTCCTCACTTCTCCTCCCTTCCTCACCTCTCATCCCTTCCTCACCTCTCATCCCTTCCTCACTCTCATCACTTCCTCACTTCTCATCACTTCCTCACTTCTCATCACTGTTCCTCTTCTTCCTTTTTTTTTTTTTTTATCATATTTTGCTTTGATTATTGTTTTGTTTACATTAATTTTCATCCCTATTTACCATGACAAAAACAAATAAAAATACATCCCCAGTTACCATGACAAAAACAACAACAAAATACATCCCCAATTACCATGACAAC
>JAWQEG010008738.1:0-18685 GCA_033782935.1 Petrolisthes cinctipes
ACATCGTCCATCCTTCTCCCTACTTCCTGGTATATTTCAAAGGGCTCATATCTTTCACTTCGGGGGTCCCTCTCCTCTCTTCTTCTTTTCTCTTCACCAACACATTTTCTCTCCTCCGTCTCTTATGTCCTTCACTCAGTCTATCCAATTTCACCTCACCATGCATATACCCTCGCTTTATCTCACCTCTCCCTGCTGCAACTCTACTCTCACCACACTTCTTCCCCTTCTCTACGCCCCTATCTCTAGCCCCACACTCCCCTATATAGCACACAACTCCCACAATTCTCAGCTAACTCCTCTCCCCCTTCACCCTATTCCCCTACTTCCTTCTTCTTCTCCTCCTCTTCCTCCTTCACCTTCTCACGTTACCCCCTCCTGCACCCTCCCATCTCCTTCCGCCTCAGAATTCACGTTTGATAAGACACGAACCAAGGGAACAAAAGACTCCCAGGAGGAACAACACAACCACTCGTCCGTAAATACATCCACTTCATCTATTCATTTGTCATCCCATCCATTTCATCTTCATTCAACTCATGCATCCCCTCTATCCACCTATCTTCCAACCAGCCATTTCCTCTATTCATCTCTTTTTCATTCATTCATTCATTCATTTATTCATCGATCCTCTTCATTCGATCAGAAATAAAATGAATGAATAAAATATACAGAGTGACTGGAAGGAAGAAAGTGAAGAAGGAAGAGGATAAAGATAAGAAGGATGAAAACGACAGAAAATATGAAGGAAAAGAAAAGAGTTGAAGTGGTGGAGGATGGATAAGAGAGAAAGACGAGGAGGCAAAGCAAGAATGGAAGAAATGTTGAAATTGAAAGAGGGAAGAGAAAGAGGAGGAGGAAGTGAAGAGGGTGAAGAGAGACAGAGGAGTGGAGTGGAGTGGTGGTGAGAGGGAGGAAGGGGAGGGAGGGAGGGAGAGGGACAGGGAGGAGGTAGGTGGTAGTGAAAAAAGAAAATCAGACAGACTGACGGACAGACAGACAGAGAGAGAGAGAGAGAGAGAGAGAGAGAGAGAGAGAGAGAGAGAGAGAGAGAGAGAGGAGAGAGAGAGAGAGATAGAAACACACATAATACAGTAAAAACTAATATAAACACACATTTACTCTTTCATATCGAAGCAAAGAAAAATATAGGAAAAGGAAGTAGGCATGAAAATTGTTATAGAAGGGAGAAATAAAGTTTGTTAGCCGAAATAAGAATGATATTGTAAGGTAAAGAAATAAATATAGTTGCCGTCTTGAATTAGAGAGAAATACTTTGTAAGATGAAATGGAGAGCTTGTGGGTGTACACTACAGAAGAGAAATGTGTGAATGAAAGACAAAACTGAAAAATATGGGTGAGAAATTGTTTGCTTGAGAGAAGAATCAATGAGTTGTTATTGTGTTCATTAAACTGTGTAGAATTATCTCATTTTTTCCCTCAATTACACTTAAAATATTCGTAAAAATAAGTCTTATATCAAGGATTTATATACAGTATAGTTATGTACAGGGGAGAGGTGTCTGCTACTCTAGAACTGACAGGTGAAATGGAAATAAATACTGGTTTCATGATTTTGGAGGTTGGCTTGCAAGTAACACAAATCCTACAGTATGTCAGGGAAAGAGGGATATATATACACACAGTTATCTCCATGCAGAGACTCGTAGGATGACTGTCTGTGGTAGTGATGTGTAGTGGAGTGAGTTTCGGGGGGCGACAGTGACAGACATTGTTAGGACTGTCATTAGTTGTACTTATATTAACAGCCTTGTATGCTATCGAGAAGGGGATAAAATGCAACTTAGTCAGTATTAAAATGTCCATTCTGCTTGTGAGTAATGGTAAAGAGTAACAAGATCAGTGTGTGGCCTGAGTCAGCTGTACCAATATCAACAAATAACC
Source organism: Petrolisthes cinctipes (assembly GCA_033782935.1). Lineage (NCBI taxonomy): Eukaryota > Metazoa > Arthropoda > Malacostraca > Decapoda > Porcellanidae > Petrolisthes > Petrolisthes cinctipes. The sequence continues at coordinate 1,906 of JAWQEG010008738.1, forward strand.
AGTGAATCAATCAATGTCTCTGGTGTGTCCATGATTGTAGTTGAGTGGTACCTTGAGTTGGCTGAGGGTTATTAGCAACTCAGTATCATGGTGTATCAGCAAGTGAAAAAATATTGTTAAAAGTTGGCCCTTCGTGGCTCCTGTCTTTGGAAAAACATTAAAATTTCGAATATACTTATGAATCATCGAAAAAATATAACGAAAGAAAAATAGCAAGTGGGCAACATTAAAATTTCCAAGAAACTTGTGAACCATGAGCAAACTATACTACCTGAGTGCTGAGAACTATAAAGCCCAGGAGGTGTCTGAGTGTTCCTGGGGAAGGTGGGCTGCATGACTCACTTGAGGGGTGGGAGGGGGTTAAGTCTCGCACTTGCCGTGGTAGAGCAAAAAAAGTAAGCAAAATGATCATGTGCTGGTGGTGTGGCCTTGGCTGCAGTAAGGGATGTGGTGGGCAAAGTGGTGGTGGTGGTGAGGGAATAGTGATGGTTTAGGGGGTAAGGGAGCCAAAAATACAAGGAGCGGTGGTGGTTATAAAGGGTTGACGGTATCAATAATAGAGGTGAGGTGTTGGGGAGGGATGCAAGTGATAAGGGGACGTGTGAGGGTGGGTGCCAAAAACACAAACATGTATGAGGGAGAGAGGGAGAGATGGAGAAGCGTGAGAAAGAGGGAGGAACGTGTGAGGGTGGATAGATGGTAGGGCCTGTGAGGGGAGAAAGATGCAGGAGCGAGTAAGGGATGGGAGATAAAGGGACGTGTGAAGGGAGAGATGGAGGGTTGTGTGATATTAGACAGATGGAATGGCATGTGAGGGGAGAAAGGAGGGTTGACAGAGGGATGAAAAATGGAGAGGCGTGTGAGGGTAGAAAAGGGGAAGGGAGACGTAAGTATGAGTGAGGATGTTCGGGAAGGGAGGAATATTGAACATGCTATGAAGCCAAGGGAGTCGTGAGAGACATTGGAGAGTGAGGGATGTGAGGGTGCAAGTACTATGAGGTTAAACACATATTAATTGGTAGGATCCAATGAGGGAAGCAATGTGACAGATAAGCGAAAAACGACGATTGCAAGGATATAACAATTAAAAGTGGAACAAACAAGGCAGCAGCAGTTTGAGTCATAACATTGAGGCAAAGAGAGTAACAGCAAGCTGTGAAATAACAGGGAAGGGGAGAAAGTAACAAATCATCAAGAAAACAGAGACAGACATTAGAAAGCGAAGCCACAGCAGGGAGTGAGTGAGGGAGGAACAAACATGCAACAGATCAGTCTTTATAACGGGGAGAGGACACAGAGACTTCCGAGTGGGAGGGGATGGTCACAGGATCAACCTAACAGAGGGATAGGATACAGACTCAACCTTAGGTAGAAAAGTGGGCAAAGAGACAAACTGGTCGATGGGATTACAGAGACTAAATTGTGGGAGGAAGGAGTATGTAGACTAGGTAAAGTAGGGGTAAGATAAGAGATACTTGCTAACAAGTAAGAAGAGAAATATAGATTATAGTTACTATCAGGAGGAACTACAGAAACAAACTACTCGACGTATGGTACTAGCAAAGGAGGATAGGAAAGAGAACTAATCAAAAGAAGGTTAGGATACAGAGACTAGCTAGTAGGCAGGGTAGTGGTAGTGGTGGTATTGGTGGTGGTGGTGAGAGAGATGCTGTACCTGGCTCTGACGCGCCGAGGGAAGGACTTTCGCTCGGTGGTTGGGGAGGGTTCAGGGGAGGTGCTAGACTCGGCGTGGTACAGCAGGTCTGAAATACCATGCACATTCTCGCGTCAGGGGGTCGGTAACTCTGCTTGCTTGTTTCGCATTCTGTCTGGGCGTCACAACTGCACCTACTACAGGCCACTACCGGTATATCTTAGGCCACAACTGAGGCCAATTGGTGGGTCTCAGGCCACAATACAGGCCAAAAAAGGGTAAGGGTCGGCAAGCCAAAACTTCTGCCAAAATAAAAAAGGTACTTCAAACTACAACTGCGACTGTCAATGAGTCTCGTAATCTTTAAAATGGTGTTAGTGCAAAAACAATTTCAGAAAAATGCTTTCTTAAGCAGAAGTATCATGATTACAAGTTTTCTACGGAGAAATGACCTCAGGGAACGTATGTACCCTTAAAAATTTAACTGTAATAAAAATTAAATATCATACCACTAAATCTTTATCGAGTGACCTACTAGTGTATATGGTGTAACAAAAATAAAGAATAATCCGGCGGGCACTACAGCAGGTGAGTGACGCCCAGACCTCTGTGGCCAGATTAGTGCCTCCTGCATCTGAGGCGAGAGAATGGCCATGAATTGGTGGCAGAGCTGTAAGAGCAGCGTTCAAGAAACAATTCCTGTACTCCATGTGTACTGCTGACTCGGTGAAAAAGAAAACATAATTCTTGGAATATCCGGTGAATTTATCTAATATATTCATTGTCCAATATATTCATTACCGACGGGAATCGTTCCTTTATAAAAAGTTTCATACATTATATGATGTTTAATTATCTCTTCGACCAGTGACTCTTTAATTGATAGTCACTGTTTGGCTGAAATGAAGCCCGGTTCTACAGGTTAGTAGCCTATGTATCTTGAACGCTGGCTCTTAGTCAAGATGCAATTTTAATAACTTTTAGCATTTTTAAACAGATAGCTCCATATTTGTTTACATATTAACAACAATTTTGTAACAAAAATAAGAGCTAAATTTTATTGATGCCGCAACTCATGAAATGCTGAATCAATATAAAGCTAATTGTGGTTGCGGTCGTGAGGTTTAGAGAGTAACCAAATGACTTAATTAAGGTGATACCACACGATGGAACAACGTCCCTAACAGTGGTGGAGATCGCATCACACTTCTTGAACAGTGGGTTACGGACACCAATATTATTAAGGGCTTTTGTTACACATTGAATAATAAACAACTTAGCTATAATGAGCCAATAAGTCATCATAGGAAAGGGAGGGGGTTGGGAAATACCTCTCGTGGGTCATGTGTTGTGGTGGACGACGAATTGGATGTTACTGATTCCTCCAATCTGTGCCATGAAACAAGCTCTCAGTAATATGTGCTGTTTGGTGTCATAGTGTGGACGAAACAGTAGCCTCCAGTTCTCCGACATAATCACACACACGTCTCCCATCAGATACCGTTCGTAAAAAAATATTTTTGAGTGAGATTTGAAGCCCATAACTCTCTTTAACAATTAATGAGTGAGAGAGTTGAAGGCCAAAACTCTCTCTGAATAATCATCATAATTACAATTAAGAAACCCACATGCCAAGAGTGTGAAGAGCGACGGGCAACACCACCACTGGGGAGCCGACATCGTAGGGTACCGACCAGAGAAGTTACCGACTCTGAGATAAGGAGCGTGAGTGAGTAAGTAAGTAAGTGAGTGAGGTGCAGTCAGTCAGGCAGTGGTAGTGGTGGTGGTGGTGGTGGTGGTGGTAACAAGGGAAAACTGGAGGGTCAACATCTCACAACCACATGAAGACAAAATCACGAAGAAAAAAGTAAATCTCACACCGAGTGGCAAAAAAAAAAGTGATGTTTGGTGAGGGTGTCATCTATCACACTGGCAGTAAATAAACAAGGCGTTACCAGACACAACTCACTCAGCGACATGAAGGGCCATCATCGTATTTTTTCAATCCTCCCATTGTCTACGATTATCTTTGACAGACACTATGTGTTTTAATTTGTAAAAAAACGTCCACCAAATGTTCTAGTACACTGACATGAGAACAGTTTTTAGTTTAAGATCATGTCCTATAATTGATTAGTAATTTATTACAAGCCTACTACAAAATGTTATGCCGTTTGGTGAGTTGTACCTGTAAAAACTTTGTTTTTAAATCACCAATCCTCTGGTCAGACTAAGGATTCCCCCGTCCTCCTCCAGCTCGTTTTAAGAGGGTTGGAGGAAAACCGTGACTCTGAACGGAGTTAATTTGACTCAAAGACGGAGGATGGAGGAAAATATGTGTTTGTGTGATAGACGGACCTACAATACTTGTGGTCCCATAGATAAGTAAATAAATAAATAAATAAATAAATAAATAGTAAACATCACTGCTTTGTTCAGTTCACCATTCCACTCAAATAAAGTCGTATTCTTAGACCTTCAGGATCAGAGTTGTTTTAAGCCAGCACTCAAACATGACATCTGAGTGAGGTGGTGGTTTAGGAATGGTTCTGTGACCTATCTAGGCCAATAATTGCGAGGCCAATAACATAATGTAAACACTAGCTAAAAATATGGATCTAAAGGGCAGGATAAGTTTGGCAATGTGTATGGTCCTTTAGGTTCAGTAAGGAGTACGATGAGAACAGCAATGAATTGAAATACAACTCTGGTGTGCCTGACTGACTTGCTAGGAATACGACCATCCCGGGACCACAAGTATCAGTAAAACATCACTTTACAAATCATAATGTGTGTGTGTCTCTGTGTGTTAACGAGTACGTAAATAGTTTTGTTGTTTTTTGTGTCCAGAGTTCAGGTTTAAACACTTACTGTGGTGGATACGCTGCTGGAAAGCCGCCCCACCACCGCCCCCGCTACTGTCCCTGGAGCCTTCCCTGGAAAACACTACGTCTCTGGGGTCCTTCTGCTGCGCCTCCCTCGATCCATACACTGGTTCCCTGGCCTCCTTCGGTAGTTGCTGTTGTGGCTGTTGTTGTGGTTGTTGTTGTTGCTGTTGCTGTGAGTCTCTGGAGTACACAACCTCCCTGTGTTCTTTGACTGTGTCTCTGGAATATACTGCATCCCTGGGGTCCTTGTTACCGGGGCCCCTGGCGTACACTGTGTGGTCTCTGATGGAGGGGATGTCGTCCAGTTGGTTGGAGGACTCTGTACGGGAGGAGACGCCGCCGTGTTCCGTCTCCGTGTCTGACCCCAACGTCTCGTAGTCCTCGCCGCTGTCTGCCATGCCGCCGCGACTCCTGCTGCGGCTGCGGCTATGGCGTTGGCCCCGGCTGCGACTACCGCGCCGCTTCACTTCCCCGTATCCTTCCAACTGCTTCTGACGAAATACAAGACATAAGGATAACATGGACTACAATAACTTCTTTAGCAGCTTATACCTGAATAACATGGCAAATAAATAAGAGTTACTGCTTGACAAAATGATGTAATCCTTACCGAATGAATCCAGTATATACTAATGACATCACGAAGTACAAAAGCCTCTATCTACCCTTCTCATCAACAACTCGGGTGAAAACTGAGAAGAGAGAGAGAATGAAAGGGAGAGCAAGCAACGGGAGGGATAAAAGTGGAAATGTACGGAGAGAAATAGTAGGAGTAGAGAAGAAAATGGAGGAAGATTGGAATGAGAGTTGGGAAAGCGAGAAAAAATTAAATGTAAGAAAGGAATTGTATATGAGAAAAGAAGAGAAGATTTTGAAATGGGTATAAGAGAGAAAGAAAATTTAAGAAAGGTAAAAGAAAGGGAAGGATAGGCACTAAAGGGAAGTGAGAATGGACGAAGAGGAAGGAAATGGGAAAGGAAATGGAAGGGAACGGGAGACTAGTCAGACCTCTTATCAGCTTTACGCTGCACTGACCACTTTCAATGTGGTCCACTGCAGCAGCAAAGCCAGAGTACTGCTGTGAGAACCTACCTACACACACCACTACCATCACAACACATCACAACAACACCAGCATGACACACCCTTTCACGTCCAAGACACATTACAACCTGCTGTGAGAACCTCCCCTACACATCACAAACCAGCACGACACATCACAGCAACACACCAGACTGAGATGTGAGACCCTCCTAAACACCTTTCTATCTTCATCACACAGCAACACACGACACATCACAACATCAAAGAAACATACCAGACTGATATGTGAGACTCTCCTACACACCTCTTTACCTTCATCACACATGACACCATTCACATACACGGTACATCATAGTCACGTCTACAACACATCCCATATGCTTCTAGAACTTCATCACATCCCAAAGACAACTTCACATTACATCACTATAACTACACACCACCGCCACTTCTCACTTGGACACACATGACCAACACACCCCATCAAGAGGACACACTGTCATTAAATATTTACTCAGTTCTTTTTGTAAGCAGGAAGAAAATCAGGGAGAAGATGTGCGAAGGAAAGGAGGAAAGAAGGAAGAATGCAGGAGGAGGAGGAGGAGGAGGAGGAGGAAGAGGAGGAGGAGGAGGAAACACAGAAGGAAGAATGCAAAAGAACGAGGAGGAGGAAGAGGAGGAAAAGGAAAAGGAAACACAGAAGGATACATGAAAGGAACTAAATGGAGAGAATGAGAAGAGATAGGCTACATAGAAAACACAAGTGGGGATAATAATTAAGAGAACAAGCACACGGTCACAAAATTATATCTCCTGTACCGTGGCTAATGAACAGTTTAAAGTGCATGAACTACCAGACGCCTGTAATTACTTCTAGATATTTTGGCTTTTTTTATTAGTGCCGGGTGTGTTTTACTGAGCACACGCAGTTACAACTTTTCTCGCCTCACACACATTAATATAAATAACTAAACCACCCACGCTTAGCACACAGTTCAAAATTAATTCTGCATTAAATTTATTTCATTAAAATTATCAGCGCTGCCGTCGGTGACTTCACTATGTTTGATTATATTTTTTGAAAAAGTGTACGTTCAAAGCCGGATAAAACTAGCTATTGATCAAACAGGAGGGCTGGACAAAGCGGCGATCAGCACTGTTAGCTCGACGGTCTGAATGATGGCAGCCAGTATGTAAATTAACACATTTGAATACTATGCTAATACTATTTTTTCATTAATCTGCTTGATGGATGATTGATCCTTTATACTGGGTAAAGCAGGTCGGGAAATAAAACTGCTTAATGGGAGTGTAACCTGGCGGGCTTTGCTACACCTACACAGTACAGCCGTGATCATAAAGTCCTATTCATTCACTCTCTCTATTCCCTGGATTTGGTATGTACTGTAGGCTACGTCTCTTTATGCACGTCTCCATCCAGCATTGTTTATATTCAATGTTACTCGCCCTTCCCACACACACTGCTCCTTCCATCCCACAAATACAGACAACCTACAGTTTCCAGCAGATGGAGGAGAAACACCCACAACTGTACTACGACTCACTGAGATATAGGGCCGATTCCACAGTAGTTTGTTTTGGTTTGCAAGCATCAAAAAGAAAGAAATTGAACTGTGTAAAATACTCATAAGTGAATTATTTGATGAATTTGATGACTCCACTATGAAACTGTCGTTAAAATGGAACTACCTGACAGATTTTGTGGATATGGATACTAAGTTTGTTAGATATAATTAACAGTGACAAGTGTGATTGGGGAGGATCATAACAAACTAAAGCTACTGTAGAATCGGCACATAGTACTGTAGTGTTTCCCATTCATTTGCTAAGAACTCTATATATACTACATTATATTTATATACGAGGCAAAACTCTACGGTTCTATTCTCCCCTTTCTACCATATACTTCCCTTTTCTTGGCCCACTGCCCACGTTACTACTCACATAATTCATACGGCTGGATTATTTCTCAGGATAACAAAAGAGTGCACAGAATGAGGGTCCGTGTGAATAGAACGTCTTTGGGGTGAGTGGTGGTGGTGGCTCAAGTCTAAATTAAGGGGAGCCTCTATTGTTGGTGAATTGGAACGCTAGTGATTCATCCTAACTATGCCACAACACAGATCTTACATTAGTATCATCAAGGTCGTCTGTTTTCTGGCATAGTGTGGAGGAATCAGTAGCCTTCCAATTCACCAACAATAGAGGCTCCCCTTTTTAAGATTATCCTTCATCCCATTCCTTCCAGCATTTTTTTTCCTTTCTTTTCACTCATATATTCACTCCTTCCAGAGACGCCGTCAGCCCACCACCAAACCTCTCTACCAACTCATATCCCATACTCCCTTACCTCCAGTTTTTTCCTTCACCCTATTTTTTCCACCAGATTCATTTTTTCTCTTTCTTTCACCGCTATTCCCCCTCCATCCCATCGTCTTCCCCGCCTCTCAGAAAAGACCCGTCCATATATATATACATATTTTTTTTTTCTGTATATTTTCGTTGGTGCTGTGTTGGCGGTGTGGTGGTAGTGAGAGTGTGGGCTACGCTGGAGCTGGTGACACGGGACTAACGAGGGGGAATCAAGGCTGGCTGATTGCTCTCCTGTCCGGGTAGTGGCTCTCGTTAGGATGTAAATAGCTCTCTGCCTGAACCCATTATGAATACTCCGACTGGTTGATATTCAGGTCTCGCAAAACCCAGGACCGGAAAGACACGACTTATTGTCTCACTGGGGAAAAATATCCTTGTTCCATTTTCATACACTTAAATGAGACAGTTAAATCTTACTCATAAAATTTCATATTCTAGTAGCTCAGTGTTATGGACATTATTCTTCATTTTCTCTTCATATTCTACCTTCGTACAGTCAAGGATGTCATTTGGTTTATTTTCAGCTCACTCGTAATAACTCATAGCTAATAATTGGGCAAGTTTATGAGAACATTATACGTGTAATGTTATGGCGAAGAATTATTTGTTTTATATCTTCTGTAATGACCATGGCGACGTCTCTTGCACAAATATAATTTACTAAAAAAAACTGATTTAAGGACATTTTAAGAACAATTGCTTTTCTTTTCAATGCCTGCCTATCCCTCGTCCCTATCTCGTCTCCTGCTACATATGACCCTCCCTGCTGAGTTGCCCTTAGTTATTTATCCAGCCACACCATCAATTAGTCAACCAGTGTTACGTAACCGGTTCTCTATATCGCTAGAGATTTGTGTGTTTAATTAGATACAGGTGTGACAAACGATAAGGTCACCGCCCAGTAACCTCTAATATGTGTACTGTATAATTATGTTGTGTATATACAGACTTTTACAGGAATCTTAACTCATCATTAATTTTCTTATCTTTTATCTTATTTCATCATTTCTTAACGTTTATCTTGACTCATCATTTCTTATCGTTTATCTTGACTCATCACTTTTTATCTTTTATCTTACCTTAACTCATCATTTTTTTTATCTTTTATTTTAACTCATCATTTCTTATATTTTATCTTAACTCATCATTTCTTATCTCTTATTTTAACACATCATATCTTATTTTAAAAGTATCTTAACTCATCATATCTTATCTTTTATCATGATGGCAAGTGTAAATTAACCTGTTCTTTTCCCTTTACAAACCCATGAAATAATCCACCGGTAATGGTATATATTGGCACATATCTATTCATTTTCGGGGGCATCAGGACAGGGAGTATTGGATTAGTGAAGCTGGTAAAAGGACTCTGACAGTAATAGTCTTCTGAAATTATGTAAAATAGATATGCAAAATAAACTGGTTCATAATTATGTGTGTGATTCTGTCCCAGGTTTAACTATAGCATCCCTATGTGTACGGTACGTGGGGAAACTTTTGCCCCCATCTGTTCATACATAAAGTGAAATGAGAATACCACAAGAAGGAGAGAGAGGGAAGGTTTAGACAATGAACGGGACGCCTCGGTTTGGGACCCGTTAAAGGGGTACTACCAGGATATGAAGTTCACACACACACACACACACACACACACACATTAATACTTCGCTCAATATTTACATTATAATCACCTACATAACTAGTCATTCCAATTCTAACACACGCGCGCACATACGCATGCATGGTCACATACATACTCACACACATATATACAAACTTAAAACAAACCCCCGAACACACGTACGTACACATTCAAGTGATAACCATAATAACGATGAAGGAGAGTCAGGAAGTGAAGAAGAGTCTGGTGGTACAGTTACCTCCAAAAATTTTCGAAACACTACCTGCTTGACTCGAGCAGGTAGTGTCTCGAAATTTTTGGAGGCAACTGTACAAAGAATACAAAGGACATTTAAACAGCATCAGACCTACTGGTGGTGGTGGTGGTGGTGGTGAACAAGAAGTATATAATAAGGAGGTGACACACAATCAGAAACATACACACACACACACACACACACACACACACACACACACACACACACACACACACACACACACACACACACACAAGAGAAACATAGATTACAGTACAAAAATCATCATAAAACATTAACAAAACAGTCATTACACCAAAAGTACACAAAAGAAATACACCAAAATACACACGTAAACCACCAAAATAATAATTAATTACACCAAAATAAACATTAATTATTCCACCAAAGAGGACATTAGTTAATTAAGTTAGTACACCAAGCAGGACATACATTAGTCAAGTACACCCAACAAAACAACTCTAAGGTGTTTTACGGACCTTGTCATTGCGGGTTTGGTAAATCGGATACATGGGGATGTGGTTATTGTCTGGGGTGGCCGGGTCGGGGAGCTGGAAGGTGGCGTACGGGTAGATGTCCTCAGCGTTTTCTGTTGGGGAAGAGGGAAGGGAACGAGTAGCATTCATTGGCATACAGACTCGTCCCACACCTCTCTCTCTCTCTCTCTCTCTCTCTCTCTCTGTTTGTCTGTCTGTTTGTTTGTCTGCCTTAAGGGACTCCGTGATGTAGTTAGAAATTTGGAGATTAGTGAGTCCTTCAAATATTGCCACGAAACACCACCTATTTTGAAGGAGATTGTTCCGTGGAATAAATAGTCAGGAGGAATCAGAAACCACCAAGTCTCATACACGATCACAGGGTCCTTCAGGGGAGATTCTTTTATTGTTGGTGAATTGGAAGGTTTCTGATTCCTCCACCCCATGCTACGAAACAGACGACCTTAAATAATGTTACTAATAGGGGATCTGTTTCGTGGCATAGATTAGAGGAATCAGAAACCTTCCAATTCACCATCAAGAGAATCTCCCCTTCAGGTTGAGGAGAGACTTTGGGACGATGTGAGCAGGTTATGTACAGTTGCCAGCACTTATAACGGGTACAGTCAGCATTGTCTGTCCTCTTTTCCTGTGCAAGTGATAAGTGTTGGCAACTGTATACAAACATCTTGGTCAGGAGCGGAACTATCTTGTGCTGGTGCCTCAGGATTATTACTAATTATTAGGAAAAGAAACTGTGGGTAAATTAGAGGGCTATAGAATCCCCCAAACTATATCAGGAATCGGTTCATCTTAATAGACAAGTTGGGAATCTGTCACGTAGCATTGTTTGGTGGAATCAGTCGTCCTCCACTTCGTTCACAACTAATGTCCACATTTAGGAACACGGAAAAAAAATCTTATCGTTTATTGTTTTCGAACCCTTACTATTTATCCTGACGAAGATTCTGTATCTGCTTTGGAAAACAAAAATTAGGGTACATACAATCCAAAATTTGTATCCAGAATTTGTGAGAGTTTTGACTCAGCGTTGAACTCTATTTTATTTTATGTCTCACTAGAAGGTAAATGTTCACAGCCGATACCTTAGCTAACTATGACTGGTCGCAGCTTTAAGAGTGACGTATGAACCATGATACCGGCTGTGAAAAGCTATTCCCATTCAGATAAACAATTATACTTTATCCATAACACAGACTTAAGGTTAGGTCAGCAGTGAATATGCCTTAATACCAGGGAATGTGAGAACACTAGTAGTTTCAGAAATGAGACATATATACGAGTACTATAATAAAGCTATAAACAAATGATATATGAATAGATACTAACAAACAACAATGCTACAATGTCAAACCAGCTCATATTTCTGTACATGAACGACAGGAACAACGCGAGAACACTAAGTATCTGGCAAATCTTTTTCAGGTTCGCAAGCTTCAAGGCAGAATCTGGATACATAATTTGAGCTGCAAGTGTAACAAACGTCAGTCTTATGGGACGCCTTTACAACAGCGATACACACATACAGTCCACTCCAGTTCCACATTGACACTCTCCCCTGATAAATACAAAAGGATGAGCATCGACTACTGACACGCTTTAGCTCTCTTGTTAAATGCTATTATAGATGGCTTAAATGTAGCTTTAACTTGTCAAAAATTAAAAACAAAGTGCCAGCGTAGAACTGCACGGGCCTGTACATACATACATACATACACAAATGACATATGAGGTCATACTCCAGAGCGTGGAGGTCAACAAAACAACTCGATGTTTGTGATTCGGAGTTACAATAACTTGAATTACAGTATCCCGAAGTGCAGTCCTAGAGGCACTGTGCAGGCTTTTACCAGAATAATTCTGCACCCATAAGTGTAATACAATCACGGCAGGCTCAGAATAATTCTGTGTAGAACCACAAATAATTTTTCACTTTATCAGTTTGCTTCTGTAAATGAAAAAGTATGTGTAAAGGTTGTGTACAATACCAGAAAGGCCACCAGCAATGCTAGCCACGAGTTTAACATTAGATCACGAAACATTTATTTAACTCACCAGGGATGAGGTCACTCTGTTGGTCTCGTGGTGCAGACTTCCTGATGGTGGCGTAATACTGTTCCCGCTGGGCAAGGTTGTGTTTGTTGTCCCTGGCGGCCGTGTTGGCACCCCGACCCACGTCACCACCACCGTCACCGTCGTCGTCGTGGCTTCCTACTGGCGCCGTTTCTGTACACACACGCAGTTTGTTCAATTTTAGTGGTGAAGAAGGTTGGTAAGAGGTGTTAGGTAGGAGGAATATCAGAGCTGTAATACATTCTTCAGAGCAGAATATCATACAGACTGAAGGATTGATTGATTGATAGATTGATTGATTGATCGATATTAGGTGCCGCAACAGCAAAGTCATATGGCGCCCGAGGAAGAAGGTGACTGAGAGGCGGGAATATCATACAGCACTATAGTCCAAAGGTAAAGGTGAAATATTGATACCATGAAATAAAAGTATGTACATATTATAATGGTGTGAGGGCAATCTTACTTCTCCTGACGCAGTAGCAGACGAGAGCGAGTGACGAAGCGAGGGCCACAACGGATGAGAGAAGAGGCAGCAACACCCTTACTGATAGCCACTGGGGGGAGGTTCTATCTGCCCACAGTGGTGGCAACTCTGACCACACACCAACACCACCAACATTATTATTATTATTACCGTTATCATCATTATTATTATTATCATCATTATTATCATAATTATCTTTATCACCAGCATAATTATTTTCACCATTGTTATCATTATTATCATCATTATCACCACCATCATTATTATTATCATCAATATCATCATCATTATTATCATCATTATCCTTATCACCAGCATCATTATTTTCACCATTGTTATCATTATCATCATCACTATCCCCACGACCATCATTATTATTGTCATCATTATCACCACCATCATTATTATTATCATAATTATTATCATTTTTATCATCATTATCATTTTATCATCATTATCACCACCATCATCATTATCATCATCATTATCACCACCATCATTTTCATCATCATTATTATCATCATCATTATCACAACCAACATCATTATCATCATCATTATCATTAGGCTCTCACCCTCATTATCAGCACCATCATCATTATCACCAACATTATCATTATCAACCATCATTATCACCATCATTATCCCCATCATTATCACCATCATCATCATCATCATCCTCACTATCACCACTATCATCATTATCACCACCATCATCATCATCATTAATATTCTCATGCTTAATTAGTACATTGTTCGATGCAATATGAACACAAACATTGTATGTATTCATTCCCTACGTCAATAATATCTACTTGAATTTCAATCTGTTAAAACACAATTACAATAACACTCATCACAACCAACAAGCACTTAGCAAAATTAATAACGTTCGTAAATGTAAATATCACTGAAACAATAAATATGTAAAATATACTATAAACTGTTAAAAGTGACTAGACAATTTGCTGAATAGTGTAGAAAAGAAAATATTTACACCAACGCAGTACAATCGGCGTCAGGGAATAGTGGTAGTAGTAGTACGATTGCCAATAATATATCAATAAAACAATATGAAAAATAATTCTAAATAATACTAATAATAGCTGGCGGATAATTGGTACAGTATTAAATATCGTAGAATATATTTTCGTCTCAAGAACAACACAAAGGCTAATGAAACCCCAATAATGAATGATGTTATTGAAAAGGAGAAAAAATCATAGATGCATACGGCACACAGAAAACCTGATAAATAACACAACTGATGAGAAAGCGGCTACAACACTTTGATTAATGGAGATTTATGTTAAATATTGGAAATGAGTCGAAAACTGCATTTAACTGAAAGCGAAAGTGATTGAGAAATCTAGTGAATATTATAGAATCATTTATCAAAGAATATATATCACAGGACGGAAAGGAAATCAGTAAAAATATTCATCTTATACATTTAGACTTCACAAACAAAAAATAAAGAGGACCTAAAACGATAAGACTAAAGAGGTAAGACTAAGATGAAGAGCTCCCATAAAATAAAGACCAGGAGGTCCTAGAGATGATCAGGCTTACCCATGAATGTGGTAAGTCTGGTGGTGGAACAGACTGAATAAGATAGAGGACAAGGATAACTAACTAATAATGAGATGAAAAGAGTTAAAATCATGATAACGAAGAGGAAAACCCAGACAGCTTACCCCCAGTGGTGGTGAGTGTAGTGAAGGGGTAAGTGTGGGTGGTGGAGCCGGCGCTGGACACGGCCGTCACTCGCAGAGAATATGATGTGGAAGGGGCCAAGCTACCCACCTCCACACGACGCTCCTGGGGACCCCTGCTGGACACTGTCACGGGGAAAAAAGAGGATACCAATGTTAAAGGGGCTCTGTATTGTGGACACATTGGGTTCTGATGGTTCCTCAGTAATATATCTTGTAACAGCCTCCTTCAGTTTTAATTAATGTGGTTTTGTGATATAGTGTGAAGGAATCAGAACCATTTACCTCATTAGTTTTAGGATTGGTTGCGCTTTCAATGCAAGCCGACTGTTTAACCCTCAGAAAAGCGCATTAAATTATACTAAAAACAAATTGCAAGAGTTTTAATGAAAATATACAAATACATAAGGAGTAAAAGTGACCCATTACCCACCTTGGACCCATTGAGGATCGTCGTGTCTCCTATACTCAAGCACCATGTGTGTGATGGGACAGCTGCGGGCCACCCACGCCCTGGGGAACACCGTCACGCTGGAGGAGTTGAGGGTGAGGAACTGGAGGGGTGGAGGGGCCTGAGGAGCACCACCCAGAGTACGCACGACGGCGGTGGTGCTGGCAGGACTGGACCCCACGCTGTTGTGAGCCACTACGTACACATGGTATCGGGACCCACACTCCAGGTCCTACAGGGGGCGACGCGTCACACAAACCACAACAACAGGTTAGTATAGCATGTGTTAATTTTATATTTCATACTAGAAAAGGTTAATTGATATACGGTATGTGTTTTTTACCTTACCAGCAAATTAATCACCACAGAATAAAACAGCTTCAAATTTTGCATATCAACTTGAGAGAATTCTGCGGATAAAGTGCATGCTTTTTGTTCTGCCTATCTACAATGAAAGAAAAATGTTGAGTCCGTGCATAATGCAAATTGACCTGAGTTTCAAAAATCTGCCGAAAGAGAGCACCTCTTCACTTCCTCCTTCCTCCTCCTCCTCTTTTTTTTCATCTGTATTCCTCCTCCTTTTCCCCTCAGGACTCGGGAATCAAACAGTACCCACCCACCACCAGCCACCAGTGTCAAGGGCGCCTCACTCCCCAGGGAACCTCGCTCAACTCAGGTTTTTCGTTCTTGTTCACTTCTCTGTTTTTACTGTAAGAGGTCATGTTGGTTGGTTGGTTGGTCTGGTGCGTTTGTTTCGGCTCTCTAAATCTTGTTAACACATCTATTTTCTGAGGTCGGTGAGGTCGAGTGATTTTTTTTTTCAACTTTACACAATAGACCTTTCACACTCTCAGTCTTTTCATTTTTTTTTTTTTTTTTTACGCGGCAGGAATTGAAGGTTTTTACATAATTGTTATCCCGGCATTATTAATTTACCTAACATAAATAAAAGATAACATGAGATACATATATAAAACAAAATGAAAACTTAAAAAAAAAATATCGACCATCATGTAAAGAAGAGAAGGTGAAAACGAATCAAGTTAGTATCTCTCTCCCTGCCCCAGAGAATTCCCTAAACAGCAGAGAGTATTTGAGGAGAAACAATATAAACAAATAAGGCCAGGATACCGTGTTTGTCTGCTCAGTATTGCCTCGTGAGTTAATCAGACGTCCACTTTACAACCCTGGTTACACCTCCCTCGAGTTTCAGGCTCGTGTAGTGGTCTCATGGGACGAGGGAGAGGCGGAGGAGGAAGAGAGAGGTGGAGGAGGAAGGGAGAGGCCGAGCCGAGGAGGAAGAGAGAGGCCGAGGAAAAGAGAGAGGCGGAGGAGGAAGGGAGAGGTGGAGGAGAAGGACAGAGAGAACTCGGAGAGGATTTTTGGAGGTGGAGGGAGATAGGGGGAGGCAGAGGAACAAGAGAAAGACAGAGATAGAACTCGTAGAGGATTTAGATTTGAAGGTGGAGGTAAATTGGGAAAGGAATGAAGGCGGTGTTAAGACAAAAAGGAGAAGGCTGGCGAGGAAGATGATTGAATAGAAGAAAAAGAGGGAAGAAGAAGAAAAGAAGAAGAAGAAGATGAAGAAGGAAGAAATACGAGAGGGAAGGTCAGAGAGAAAGGCTGCATGGGAGGGAAGGAAGGAAGGAAGGTGGAAATGTGTGGACGGAGAAGAACGAT
>JAWQEG010008739.1:0-24777 GCA_033782935.1 Petrolisthes cinctipes
GTGGTAGTGGTAGTGGTAGTGGTAGTGGTAGTGGTAGTGGTAGTGGTAGTGGTAGTGGTAGTGGTAGTGGTAGTGGTAGTAGTAGTAGTAGTAGTAGTAGTAGTAGTAGTAGTAGTAGTAGTAGTAGTAGTAGTAGTAGTAGTAGTAGTAGTAGTAGTAGTAGTAGTAGTAGTAGTAGTAGTAGTAGTAGTAGTAGTAGTAGTAGTAGTAGTAGTAGTAGTAGTAGTAGTAGTAGCAGCAGTAGCAGTAGCAGTAGCAGTAGCAGTAGCAGTAGCAGTAGCAGTAGTAGTAGTAGTAGTAGTAGTAGTATTTTTTTGTTAATGCAAATCATTTTTTATATTTTATCATTTTTAAGCTGAATAATCATTACCTATCCATGGTGCAGATTATTTTACGGTATGCTAATATTTAGACAATTAACATTAGCATTCCTTTTTCAGTTGCAGTCATTATCATAATTTTTTACAGTGGAAAATGGCTGTAAAAACGAAACTCAAACGTTGGCGCCATAATAAACATCAGTGAGTTATGAGTGTGGGTCTTTGAGGGGGACGTGTTGTGTTGTGGTTGTTGAAAATGGAGCCAACCGAATCCTACAAACTAATCCAAGCAACAGCAGAACACTATTATAATTTATTTTTGCTCTTCTGGTCCTGTTTTCTAGCATACTTTGGAGGAATCATGGCACTCCAATGTAACAAAAAAGAATTACCACCTTAAGGACCCTGTTTGAAACTTGCAGGCTTCTGATTCCTCCTGACTATGCCACGAAACAAGCTCCTTCAATATAGGTGTGTGTGTGTGTGTGAGTGTGTGTGTGTGTGTGTGTGTGTGTGTGTGTGTGTTTCATGGTAATATTTGAAGGACTCACTAACCTCCAATTTTCTGACTACATCAAGTGGGTTTTCTTCAGCTTTGTAGTTGGTGTTTACATTAATGTGTGTTCATCCCAGGAGCGTTGCCAGTAAACTTACACTAACATATTACAACTGAAGCATCTGTTTTTACCTCACTGTTTCTTTACTACGTGGCGTGGCTGTCACAAGTGGTTATTTGATACTCAGGAATATTATCATAACCATTAATCTATGCTTAACGTGTGATTTATCAAAGCCACCGAAGGAAGCAGCGAAAAACTTTATCCTATATAAACTAAAAACGTCAGTGATAATGAAATAATAAATAAAAAGTGGATAATTACTAAACAGATTCCATTTTTAACCAATGTTTTCAAGCAGAGAGGAACTACTTATTTAATTGACTGATTGATAATATAACATGAGATTACAACAACATTATCACATGATGCCGTATAGACAAAGTTATGATTATAGGTATAACTGGATAATTACCGTATATAGACTTCATATTTACATTTAGAATTATACACCAAAGTAGAATACAATAAAATAAAATACTATAAAATCTGTTAAATCATAAAAGGTGGAGGAGAAACCAACGTTCATTAGAATGGAAGAAACATTACTTCAACCACAAGTACAGATTGAATATTATTACATGTATGTATATAGGTGAGTGTAGATAAAATATGTATGTATATAGGTGAGTTTATGTATATAGGTGAGTTTATGTATATAGGTGAGTTTATGTATATAGGTGACTGTATGTATATAAGTGAGTGTATATAGGTGACTGTATGTACATATGTGAGTGTATGTATATAGGTGAGTGTATGTATATAGGTGAGTGTATGTATATAGGTGAGTGCATGTATATAGGTGAGTGTATGTATATAGGTGAGTGTATGTATATAGGTGAGTGTATGTATATAGGTGACTGTATGTATATAGGTGACTGTATGTATATAGGTGAGTGTATGTATATAGGTGAGTGTATGTAAATAGGTGACTGTATGTATATAGGTGACTGTATGTATATAGGTGAGTGTATGTAAATAGGTGACTGTATGTATATAGGTGAGTGTATGTATATAGGTGACTGTATGTATATAGGTGACTGTATGTATATAGGTGAGTGTATGTATATAGGTGACTGTATGTATATAGGTGAGTGTATGTATATAGGTGAGTGTATGTATATAGGTGAGTGTATGTATATAGGTGACTGTATGTATATAGGTGAGTTTATGTATATAGGTGACTGTATGTATATAAGTGAGTATGTATATAGGTGAGTGTATGTATATAGGTGACTGTATGTATATAGGTGAGTGTATGTATATAGGTGAGTGTAGATAAAATATAACTATAGCTGAAACCTAACTAACTAACTAAGAGACAGACAAACAGACAGACGTGATGTGGGCGATGACGAGAGGTGAAGGCCCTGTATCAATGGTGACAACTGTAAATAAGTGGTCTCTTGATTACTATAATACTCTGCTGGCATTATTATTATTATTATACCCTTGAACCTTCTGCCAGGGGAAGACTGTATTATAACCTATCCTATACCTGTTATTATGATCTCTCTCTCGTTCTGGTCACGTTTTGTCTCTTTAGTTCCATTGGTTCATGTGTAATTAAACGTTGAAAGATAAATTATGTGGGTTTGAGTATACAGCAAACAACTCAGTATTTTTTTTTTTTTTTTTTTTTTTTTTTTTTTTTACTCTCGTGTTCCTGGACTTGACTTGATTTTCCAGATTTTTTTTGTACCCTCTGACTTCGTAATACCAGTCATTCCCAAACCAATTACATCTACTACGCTGTTTATCTTTCCTCATAACTCCATTAATAATGATAATGATAATGATAATAATAATAATAATAATAACAACAACAACAACAATAATTATAACAACAACAACAACAATACTAATAAGAACAATAACAACAACAACAACAACAACAACAACAACAACAACAACAACAATAATAATAATAATAATAATAATAAAAAAAAAAAAAATTGCAAATATATTCTTTGACTAGTTAAACAAATTACATTCCTTTCTCATTTTTTCAGCAATCTCAATTATTTTCAGATTCACTGTTCACCGGGGCCTTTGTTTCTCTTCTGCCTTCACTGATCCAGCAGGTAAACAAGCCCCCATCGTTTACTATCCTCAATGACCTAATAAAGCAGCATGATAGGTCAACACCACCACTCGTCTCTTCCTATCCGTACACCAGACCGTTTTGAAGTTAGGACAAACATTTTATTTTACTTATTTTCTTACTTGCCATCAAAGAGAAGGAAAACGAAAGACATGCATGAATGGCATTACTCACAGGTAAACTTGAGACAAACCTTAAGCACGTCAAGAGCTAATTAGCACCAGGAAAACAACATAATATTTGCTATGAAGGACAAAATTGGTAGAGTCAGTTGATGATGTTGAGAATTGGGAAGCCTAGCCTATTACAAAGAGATGTACAGCCACGAGCACTGATAAGTATACAGCTTTGGTTAAAGTTTGGAGCATTTCAATTCACCAACGAACTATTTCCAATGGAGATCTTATTGTGCATTTATTTACTGTCCCTAGGTATTCGAAGCACACCTGAATATTTATTAGTGCTCGTGACTGTACAGTACGTATGAGACTTGGTGGCTTCTGATTTCTCCTGACTATGCCACGAAACAAGCTCCTTTAATATAATTGGTGTTTCGTGGCAATATTTGAAGGACTCATGCACTCATCTCCAATTTTCTAACTACATCACGGGGTCCCTTATTAAGTATACAGTACTATGCTTTTGGTTGCTACAGTGGAGTTCCTTGATTCCTCCAAAGTATAGGCCAAGCAGGAAACACGGCTACCAGATTGACAGAAATAATCAATGATATCCTGTTGCTTGGAATAGTTTGGAGGAGTAAGTTGCTCCAGATTAACCAACAGTAAGACGCAATGCAGCAGTAATCTAAAACTCTATTCACCAATTTGTTTGTATACCCGGTGCAGGAAAAAAAAAAAAAAAAAGAGATTATTCCCCAAATGTTATAATTTATGCAGTTGTTTTTAATTAATTTGCTGAACAGAAAATGGGAACCACAACAAACTTTTTACAACCTGCTAACTTGATAATGGGTAAGTTATTTTTTTTTTATTGTTGTTGTGTTTACCGTAACTTTGTTGTATAAAATATAGCTCGTTATTCCGTGGTACAGTATATCTCTCACCTTCTGTGTGTGTGTAAAGTGATGATGAGAATCTTAATCGTCTCCGTCACCTCATCAAGATCAGCTATCTGCTAATCTCTTTGGGTTCCTCCCAGGTCGTAACTCACACCACTGTTTTACTGAACTTTTCTCTCACTTGCAGTCATCTTCATGTACAGTTTTCATTGATCTTAAAGCAGCCTTTGATGTGGCCAACAGAAAAATAATACTGGATGAACTTGCATCATTAGGAGTCACCGGACTATAATAAATTTATAATGGTTTCAGTGGGTTGAGAGCTGCCTTTCTGGTGGACATTCTCGTGTTTTATATTGTGGAGCTGTCAGTGACTATCTACCATTTAACCTCGGTACTCCACAAGGTGTAGTATTTAGTCCATTTCTCTTCAACATTCTCATACACAGACATCTTCGCCTTCTGGGTCCCTACCAACCTTCCTCTCTCATAGTCAGTTATGCTGATGATATTTGGATCAGTGCTCACAAACAATCCTATCACACTCCAACGTCTCCTTCGTAACTTTGCTAATCCCTTTTTTTCTTTAAGTTCTTTATTTACCTTTAGTACAAGCTCCAAACACTCTGAGGAACGTTGCCGCTAAAGGCCATGAAGTTATTTGATACATGGTGGGAAATTAATAATAAGAAATATATGTAAACAACTGTAGTAACATCATGAAAGAGAAAAATAATAAACATACTGTACAGCGGGCGGGAAAAGATTTGCCACCCCACCCACCCAGCCCCACGACACCCACTGACACGAATCCCTGAACACCGCCCACTGTACACTCGCGATCCAAAATATGTATCCAGGCTTGCTTCGAATTATAACACACAAACTAACACAAACACACACACACATACTTCATTTTAAAAATTATATATAGTCACCCTTTGAATTATATTATTTTCAATGATATTCTATTGGGTTAAACGATCCATTTTCTACATTTATCGAAAAGTATCACTACGATATTTCTAAAAGTCGAATATAATAATAATAATAATAATAATAATAATAATAATTATTATTATTATTATTATTATTATTATTATTATTATTATTATTATTATTATAATAATAATAATAATAATATTAATAATAATAATAATAATAATAATAATAATTAAAAAAACCGGATATAATCATATAGTATACTTTTTATAAATATATTACATTAAAAAAAAAAACCCACACACACAAAACAAAATTATCATAGGTGAATTTATGAGTGTTTTGAGGTTGACAAGACAGTATATTTTTCAGTTTTGCGCTGAGAGACTGACAGACAGACAGACTGGTTGACTGTATGTATGTATGTATGTATGTTATCTAAAGCTGACAGTCCTCCAGTCTCTATATAGATGACTGTGGCTATAGAAACGTGTATATGTATAATTATATGTATATGTTTGATTATATGTATTTGTGTAATAAGAGGAGGTTAGTGTGGATGCTGAACTATCTATCCATTTATCTATCCATCCATCTATCTATCTATATATCCATCCATTTATCTATCTATCTATCTATTTAACTATCTATCTATCCATCCATTTATCTATCAATTTATCAATCAATCTATATAATTATTTATCTTCTATCTATCTATTTATCTATCTATCTATCTATCCAGCTAATTAACTACGAATATCTATCTATCTATCCATCTATTTAACTATCTATATATCAATCTATCCATCTATCTACCTATCAAACTATCTACTCACCTATATATCAATCTATCAACCTACCCATCTATCTATCTATCTATCTATCTATCAATCCATCTATCTATCTATCTATCTATCCATCTATCTATCAATCTATCCATCCATCTATCCATAACCAAAGTCAATAGTTCTAAAACCCTATCAAGTGGTCATCAGAAACACAACCCAATCTAATAATTATGTCCTTCCCCTGTGTTCATGTATGAGAATTGGAGGCTTCTGATTCCTCCTGACCATGCCACGAGACAAACAAGCTCCTTCCATATATATATATAGTAGGTGTGTGTGTGTGTGTGTGTGTGTGTGTGTGTGTGTGTGTGTGTGTGTGTGTTTCGTGGCAATATATGGAGGATTCATTTACCTCCAATTTTCTGACTACATTTATCATCTTTCTCTTTAAGTCTTCGGCACGTCATTCTCTCTCTCTTTCTTACATCTCTCGTCACTCTCTCTCTCTTTCTTACACCTCTCGTCACTCTCTCTTATACTCCTCGTCACTCTCTCTCTCTCTTTCTTACACCTCTCGTCACTCTCTCTCTCTTCCTTACACCTCTTGTCACTCTCTCTCTCTTTCTTACATCTCTCGTCACTCTCTCTCTCTTTCTTACACCTCTCGTCACTCTCTCTCTCTTTCTTACACCTCTCGTCACTCTCTCTCTCTCTTTCTTACACCTCTCGTCACTCTCTCTCTCTTTCTTACACCTCTCGTCACTCTCTCTCTCTCTTTCTTACACCTCTCGTCACTCTATCTCTCTCTTTCTTACACCTCTCGTCACTCTCTCTCTCTTTCTTACACTCCTCGTCACTCTCTCTCTCTTCCTTACACCTCTCGTCACTCTCTCTCTCTCTCTCTTTCTTACACCCTCGTCACTCTCTCTCTCTTCCTTACACAACACGCCCCTCTCTCTTTCTTTCTTACACCCTCGTCACTCTCTCTCTCTTTCTTACACCCTCGTCACTCTCTCTCTTATACTCCTCATCACTCTCTCTCTCTCTTTCTTACACCTCTCGTCACTCTCTCTCTCTTTCTTACACCTCTCGTCACTCTCTCTCTCTTCCTTACACCCTCGTCATTCTCTTTTACTACTACTACTAATACCACTACCACTACTACCACTACTACTACCACTACTACTACTACTACTACTACTACTAATAATAATAATAATAATAATAACAACAACGGGACTGTATTAATAAGTATGTACATTTCGTTTTTGTGGTGTTGGCAATAGTTAAACCCTGCCATTGAATTCATGAGTAAGAAGCAGCAAATGAGAGAGAGAGAGAGAGAGAGAGAGAGAGAGAGAGAGAGAGAGAGAGAACCCATGAAAACATTCGACACATGCACTTTCGGCCACATACTTCAACGCCTTCTTTCGTGTGTGTGTAAAGAATATAGGCTACGCATGCACTCGACCCAAACACGTGAATCCTATTTTGAGAGAGAGAGAGAGAGAGAGAGGGAGAGAGAGAGAGAGAGAGTGTGTGTGTGTGTGTGTTTGTTAAAGTTAAATAAGGAGGAAATGAGAGGGGAGGGCAGAAAGAAAAGAGTGAGTAGTAAAAATACGAGAAGAGAGAGAGAGAGAGAGAGAGAGAGAGAGAGAGAGAGAGAGAGAGAGAGAGAGAGAGAGAGAGAGAGAGAGAGAGAGAACAAAAGATAAAAAAAAGAGAGAAACAAAATATAGAGAAAAAAAAGAAAAAAAGAGAACGAGAGAGAGAGAGATAATTTACACCCTCAACTATGCATACGTATATAATAAATAACACCTTCACATATGACGCAGAATGGGGAGTTTACACGAATGGCTGAGGAGGAGAAGGAGGAGGCGACCAGCTATATTTCTTTCTCCCACATAAAGCCGCATATGGAGACTGGAGGGAGAAAACGCGAACATAATCAAATCCAGATATTATAGAGTCTTCAGGATATTACTCTCCAGGGATCGATGTACAAAAGGCTCCAATTTCCTCTTCCATCTTTTTTGTGTCATCATCGTAAAAGGTTGGATAGTGGAAATGTAGGTATATACAGTGGAAAAAATAGTGAGGAAAATAGTAATAATAATAATAATAATAATAATAATAATAATAATAATAATAATAATAATAATAATAATCCTAGTGACAATAATAATAATAATAATAATAATAATAAACCTAGTGATAATAATAATAATAATAATAATAATAATAATAATAATAATAATAATAATAATAATAATAATAATAATAATAATAAACCTAGTGACAATAATAATAATAATAATAATAATAATAATAATAATAATAATAATGATAATCCTAGTGACAATAATAATAATGATCATAATAATAATAATAATAATAATAATAATAATAATAATAATAATAATAATAATCCTAGTGACAATAATAATAATAATAATAATAATAATAATAATAATAATAATAATAATAATAATAATAAAGGCAAAATAAACAACTTAGATATCAGGATAATAATAATAAAAAAAAGTAGATTATACAACATATATTATCTGTTTTTATTATTATTATCCTGATATCTACGTTGTTTATTTATTTATTTATTTATTTATCTGTTTGCATAGTCACTCTTCCTCCCTCACTCATTTTCCTACAATCCACAATACCAGATTATACAGTACTTCCCTATACCAGCCTCATACCAGCCTTCCCTATACCTCTCTGCCTTAAATACACACCCACATACCAGCCTTCCCTATACCTCTCTGCCTTATACACACCCTTATACCGACCTTCCCTATACCTCTCTATACCTAATACACACCCTTATACCGCCCTTCCCTATACCTCTCTGCCTTATACACACCCTCATACCAGCCTTCCCTATACCTCTCTACCTGATACACACCCTTATACCGACCTTCCATATACCTCTCTATCTTAAATACACACCCTTATACCAGCCTTCCATATACCTCTCTACCTAATACACACCCTCATACCAGCCTTCCCTATACCTCTCTATCTTAAATACACACCCTTATACCAGCCTTCCATATACCTCTCTACCTAATACACACCCTTATACCGCCCTTCCCTATACCTCTCTGCCTTATACACACCCTCATACCAGCCTTCCCTATACCTCTCTACCTGATACACACCCTTATACCGACCTTCCATATACCTCTCTATCTTAAATACACACCCTTATACCAGCCTTCCATATACCTCTCTACCTAATACACACCCTCATACCAGCCTTCCCTATACCTCTCTATCTTAAATACACACCCTTATACCAGCCTTCCATATACCTCTCTACCTAATACACACCATCATACCAGCCTTTCCTATACCTCTCTACCTAATACACACCCTCATACCAGCCTTCCCTATACCTCTCTACCTTATACACACCCTTATACCAGCCTTCCCTATACATCTTTACCTAATACACACCTTCATATCGTCCTTCCCTATACCTCTCTGCCTTATACACACCTTCATATCGTCCTTCCCTATACCTCTCTGCCTTATACACACCCTCATACCGACCTTCCCTATACCTCTCTACCTTAAATACACACCCTTATACCGACCTTCCCTATACCTCTCTATCTTAAATACACACCCTTATACCAGCCATCCCTATACCTCTCTACCTTAAATACACACCCTCATACCACCCATCCCTATACCTCTCTGCCTTATACACACCCTTATACCGACCTTCCCTATACCTCTCTACCTAATACACACCATCATACCAGCCTTCCCTATACCTCTCTACCTTATACACACCCTTATACCGCCCTTCTCTACCTCTCTACCTTAAATACACACCCTTATACCAGCCATCCCTATACCTCTCTACCTTAAATACACACCCTTATACCACCCATCCCTATACCTCTCTACCTAATACACACCCTCATACCAGCCATCCCTATACCTCTCTACCTTAAATACACACCCTCATACCACCCATCCCTATACCTCTCTTCCCTATACCTAATACACACCCACATACCACCCTTCCCTATACCTCTATACCAAATACACACCTTCATACCACACATACATATACATACATACATACATATTCCATCCCCATACACACACACACACACACACTAACATCAACAAACATACAGTACAGTCGTGGACACAAGTAAGTTTCAATGGACATATGGAAACCTCAGACAAATTGCTGACTAAGAATCTCACGATCTCTTAATACGGTGTTATTGTTTTGAACTGCATTTGCGTGAGTGAGTGAGTGAGTGAGTGAGTGAGTAGCTGCTTAATTGTAGTAAATTTGTAGATGCTGACTAACCTATTTTTATGGTGCAAAAAGTTTCTCAGCTAACGTAACTAGTGAAGCAGCTGTCCGTCAAACTCTTCCATGTGTCACTCCAATGTGGATGTTTATATTATTATTGTCCATGACTGTACATCCTTTATTACAGGCTATACCGATGCCTACACACACACACATACACACATACACACATACACACACACACACACACATACACACACATACACACACACACATACACACACACAAATACACACACACACACACACACACACACACACACACACATACACACACACACACACACACACACACACACATATACATACACATACACACACACATACACATACACACACACACACACACATACACACACACACACACACATACACACATACATCCACATAACACACACGTCATCACCACATAATATGCTGCCCAAAACCACATACATCAACCCACATACTCAAACCCACATGGCACACTCCTCACCCATCTCCCCACACGCCTCTATCACCTTCTTCTGGCGTTATATGACCTCGCTGTTGCGGCACCTAATATCTATCTATCTATCTATCTATCTATATCAATCAATCAATTTCCCCACACGTACACCTAATCAATTAACATCCTCACACCACACACACGCCCACAACCAACCTCATACCTCATCACAACCTCATACCTCATCACAACCTCATACCTCATCACAAACTCACACAGCACCTTACCCATTCCACCACCTAAATTATTACCTCCATTACAACTCGCAAACAACCCGTACAACACTATACTTTGCCACACCACACACCATATTCCCTGTACCACTTAGCACACCATACCACACCACACCACTCAGCACCCCAGCACACCACACCACACCACACCACACCACTCAGCACCCCAGCACACCACACCACACCACTCAGCACCCCAGCACACCACACCACACCACACCACACCACACAGCACACCATACCACATACATTATTCCCTATACCACCACACGACACCAAACAAACACCATACCACACACATTATTCCCAGTACCACACCACACCACACCACACCACATAATTATTCTCTGCACCACACAACACCTCATCATGCCACACCACACACCACCACACAGCACCTCACCACACTACAGTATAATGCACCACCCACCACTTATGTCAAAAAATGTGTACAGTTGGACACATGAATGGGTGGTACAGCCCAGGTGAAAGATACTTGTCCCATTTGAGTAACCAGTGTCTATTATCAGGTACTTGCTTTTTATTACCATCCTCAATACTGACTTCTGCCCCTCCTAATTACAAACCTAACCTAACCAGTGTCTATTATCAGGTACTTGCTTTTTATTAACATCCTCATATACTGACTTCTGCCTCTGGTGGTGTCTCCTATTTGGCACTAAGGAACTTGATATTGGGAGAAATTGACCATCTTTCACTTGGGCTGTACCACCCATTCATGTGTCCAACTGTACATATCCAATCGTTTGTATGGGAAACTAAACTGACTAATTTCTGACTATAGTGTAGTAAAACGATCAACAATATATCCAATAATTATATCCCTTTGTACAGTCGGATACCATAGTCTCTAGTCCAAGCCCGAGATCTGAAGCAGGCGGTTTTTCTGGACGACAGCCCACCCAAAGCCTACATTGGATCGAGATGTGTGTGTGTGTGTGTGTGTGTATGTGTGTGTGTCGTTCGTGATAGTTTGGGTGGGCTTTGTGTGTGAGTGTGTGTGTGTGTGTGTGTGTGTGTGTGTGTGTGTCGTTCGTGATAGTTTGGGTGGGCTTTGTGTCTGTGTGTGTGTGTGTGTATAGCCTGGTGATGGTGTGTGTGTGTGTGTGTGTGTGTGTGTATGTGTATGTGTGTGTGTATGTGTGTGTATATGTGTGTGTGTAGCCTGGTGATGTTTTGGGTGTGCTGTCTTCCAGAAACCGCCTATATCAGACCACGGGCTTCGATTCAGCCTGGTGGACTAGAGACTATATAGTATCCAAGTGTACAGTGCTCAGCAAATGACTATAATACGAATGATGGTGATTATCATTCTGTGTTGACGGGAGAATCTCAATTATGCAAAATTATACGTGAATTGTTCCAGGCACACCATATGCAGATTACAGCAGAGGTACAGCCACAATCAAATATCCACCAACACTTTCCTTCCATCGTAGTAAATATCTTAGTATGATTTTGTATGATTTTGCAGCACCTCATAATAATAATTGAGGGGGTTGAGTTGACTTAAAGTGTTGTAGGGTTATATTTTGATATGATAATGATTTATTTGCACGATGGAAGGAAAGTGTCGGTGGTGGTTATTTGATTGTGGCTGTACCTACAGTCGTGGACAACAATAATAATAATCATCATACACATAGTGGGGACTCATGTGAATGTTTGATAGCTTCCCTCTATGTTCCTTAGCTGAGAACATTTCCAATAAGTATCATCTTCTAATGAACTACAAGCAGCTACTCACTACTCACTATTCAAAACAACAAAACAAGCAGCTACTCACTATTCAAAACAACAAAACAAGCAGCTACTCACTATTCAAAACAATAAAACAAACAGCTACTCACTATTCAAAACAACAAAACAAGCAGCTACTCACTATTCAAAACAATAAAACAAGCAGCTACTCACTATTCAAAACAATAAAACAAGCAGCTACTCACTATTCAAAACAATAAAACAAGCAGCTACTCACTATTCAAAACAATAAAACAAGCAGCTACTCACTATTCAAAACAATAAAACAAGCAGCTACTCACTATTCAAAACAATAAAACAAGCAGCTACTCACTATTCAAAACAATAAAACACATACACACATATCTTCTAATTTTCTACAAGCAGCTACTCACTCACTCACTATTCAAAACAATAACACACACACAAACACACATACTCGTATCTTCAAATTAACTACTGACTCACTATTCAAAACAATAACACACACACACACACACACACACACACGTATCTTCTAATTTTCTACAAGCAGCTACTGACTCACTAACAAACTATTCAAAACATATTATGGAGAACGTGAAAATATTAGATAGCAATTTGTTTAAGCTAACCATATGTGTGTCGAAACTTCTGTCCCCGACTGTATGTGTGAATGACATTGAATAGCAATTTGATGACACGACTACAGAACTATTACCGTCATTAAGGGGGTGCAGGAGTAGGGGGGGCAGGCTTGGGGTGGGGGGGGGACTGGGGGGATGCGGGAATAGGGGGACAGGCTTGGGGGGGAATGGGGGGGTGCAGGAATAGGGGGACAGGCTTGGGGGGGAATGGGGGGGTGCGGGAATAGGGGGACAGGCTTGGGGGGGACTGGGGGAGTGCGGGAATAGGGGGACAGGCTTGGGGGGGGGACTGGGGGGGTGCGGGTATAGGGGGACAGACAGGCTTGGGGTGGGTAGAAAGCCTGTCCCCTATTCCCGCACCCCCTTAACCCCCCCCCACCCCAAGCATGTCCCCCTACTCCCGCACCCCCAAACCCCCCCCATCCCCCCAAAACCCACGCACCCCCCTAACCTCCCCTCAAGCCTGTCCCCCTACTCCCGCACCCTCCAAACCCCTCCTCCCCCCCGAAACCCCCCTGACCCCCCCAAAATCCCCAGACCCCCCAAAAAACCCATGCACCCCCAAAAACCCCCCAACCCCCCCCCAACCCAACCCCACACCCCCCCGACCCCCCCAAACCCCCCGCACCCCCCCCCCCAAGCCTGTCCCCCTATTCCAGCACCCTCTTAATGTCCTCGTGTGGAATGTTATGATCACAACCACTCGTGATAACAAACTAACTAACTAACTAACTAACAAACAAACAAATTACTTTCACTGCAATAACCACTTACGTTAATTAATTGAGGGGGAAATTTTGTGTTGGTAAATCTGGAGTAATATGAATCCCCCAAACCAACTATTATTTATTCCAAGCAACAGAACAACAACAACAACACCATTACTTTTGCTCTTCTGGTGGTCCTGTTGTTTCCTAGCATACTTTGGAGGAATCAAGGCACTACAATGTATACCAAAAAAGAATTACCACCTTTAATTAATGTAGGTGTGTGTGTGTGTGTGTTTTTTTTTTTTTTTTTTTTTTTTTTTTTTTTTTTTTTCGTGGCAATGTTTGAAGGACTCTAACTTTCAATTTTCTGACTACATCACAGGGGGTCCTTAAGGTGGTAGTGTTTGTATAGTTATTATAGTGTTAGTGGTAGTGGTGTTAGTGGTAGTGGTGTTAGTGGTAGTGGTGTTAGTGGTAGTGTTGGTGTTAGTGGTAGTGGTGTTAGTGGTAGTGGTGTTAGTGGTAGTGTTGGTGTTAGTGGTAGTGGTGTTAGTGGTAGTGGTGTTAGTGGTAGTGATGTTAGTGGTAGTGGTGTTAGTGGTTGTGGTGTTAGTGGTAGTGGTGTTAGTGGTAGTGGTGTTAGTGGTAGTGGTGTTAGTGGTAGTGGTGGTGTTAGTGGTAGTGGTGGTGTTAGTGGTAGTGGTGTTAGTGGTAGTGGTGTCAGTGGTAGTGGTGTTAGTGGTAGTGGTGTTAGTGGTAGTGGTGGTGTTAGTGGTAGTGGTGGTGTTAGTGGTAGTGGTGTTAGTGGTAGTGGTGTTAGTGGTAGTGGTGTTAGTGGTAGTGGTGTTAGTGGTAGTGGTGTTAGTGGTAGTGGTGTTAGTGGTAGTGGTGTTAGTGGTAGTGGTGTTAGTGGTAGTGGTGTTAGTGGTAGTGGTGTTAGTGGTAGTGGTGTTAGTGGTAGTGGTGTTAGTGGTAGTGGTGTTAGTGGTAGTGGTGTTAGTGGTAGTGGTGTTAGTGGTAGTGGTGTTAGTGGTAGTGGTGTTAGTGGTAGTGGTGTTAGTGGTAGTGGTGTTAGTGGTAGTGGTGTTAGTGGTTGTGGTGTTAGTGGTAGTGGTGTTAGTGGTAGTGGTAGTGGTGTTAGTGGTAGTGGTGTTAGTGGTAGTGGTGTTAGTGGTAGTGTTGGTGTTAGTGGTAGTGGTGTTAGTGGTAGTGGTGGTGTTAGTGGTAGTGGTGGTGTTAGTGGTAGTGGTGTTAGTGGTAGTGGTGTTAGTGGTAGTGGTGTTAGTGGTAGTGGTGTTAGTGGTAGTGGTGTTAGTGGTAGTGGTGTTAGTGGTAGTGGTGTTAGTGGTGTTAGTGGTAGTGGTTATAGTGATAGTGGTTATAGTTATGGTGGTTATAGTTATAGTGGTAGTAAATAATTATAGTGTTTGTGTAGTGAGGAAGAAATGGTTGAAAGAGGAAATGGGTTAATTAAACAAGGAAGGACAGAAAAACTTGAATGGAAACGACTTATTAAGAGGATGAAGAATAATGAAGGAGAATGGTTGGTTGGTGTGAGGGAAAATGGTTGTTGGTGTGAGAGAATGGTTGGTTGGTGTGAGGGAGAATGGTTGGTTGGGGTGAGGGAGAATGGTTGGTTGGTGTGAGGGAGAATGGTTGGTTGGTGTGAGGGAGAATGGTTGGTTGGTGTGAGGGAGAATGGTTGGTTGGTGTGAGGGAGAAAATGGTTGGTTGGGGTGAGGGAGCAAATGGTTGGTTGGTTGGTGTGTGTTGTATTTATTAAAAGGGTTGTCACTCTCTTATCCGTCAACGCTTCTCATAATACCCCAGCCTTGCCAAGTTTCAGGACGGGAAGAGTGATAAGCGGTGGAGGCAAGGCAAGGCAAGGAAGAAGTGGAAGGAGGGAGGAAGGAGGAGGAAGGAGGGACGAAGGAGGGAGGAGAAGGGAGAAGGAAAGAGGAGGGAAGAGGAGTAATAAGTGGTGGAGGCAAGGGAAGGAAGAAGACGAAAGAGGAAGAAGGAAGAAAAAGGAAGTGGAAGGAGGACGAAGATGGAAGAGGAAGAAGGAGTGGAGGACGAAGAAGGAAGGACGAAGAAGGAAGGAGGGAGGACGAAGAAAGAAGGAGGGAGACGAAGAAAGAAGGGAGGACGAAGAAAGAAGGAGGGAGGACGAAGAAAGAAGAAGGGAGGACGAAGAAGGAAGGAGGGAGGACGAAGAAGGAAGGAGGGGAGGACGAAGAAAGAAGGAGGGAGGACGAAGAAAGAAGGAGGGAGGACGAAGAAAGAAGGAAGGAGGAGGAGGTGTAATAAGTGGTGGAAGTTAGGGAAGGAAGAAGACAAATGGGGAATTAGGAGGAGTGATAAACAGTGAAGGAGGAACACTAAGGTGGAAGGAAGACGAAGGACGAAGGAAGAGGAGGACGAAGGAAGAGGAGGACGAAGGGAGAGGAGGACGAAGGGAGAGGAGGACGAAGGGAGAGGAGGACGAAGGGAGAGGAGGACGAAGGGAGAGGAGGACGAAGGAAGATGAAGGTTGAAGGAAGAGGAAGACGAAGGAAGAGGAAGACGAAGCAAGAGGAGGACGAAGCAAGAGGAAGTCGAAAGAAGAGAAAGTCGAAGGAACAGAAAAATATTGGGGGATGTTTCTTTTGCATAGTACTACCTGCTCTGCCCTCTACCAGGTTAGGTTGTTGTTTTCGAGGGTTGACAACATAATATAGAAGATGTAAGACTACGGTACCTGCAATACAACGTCATTATTACTTGGTTTGTGGTTTTGTAATGTATGACTAAGTAACTGCAATACAACAACATTATTATTATCAGGTTTGTTTGTTGTTTTGCAAATCACCGAGTTATATAGTAAACCATTCACTGCAATACTTCCAGAATAATGAATGACTTCTCTTTTCATATTGTCTGTGTAAGAATTCCTGCGGCCAACGCTACACTAAACGATTAATAACATTTCTCTTGGGGTACACTGGCCAGCACTGCCGCGTGGTACAGGCCCTGGCTCACATGTTTAATTGATTCATTTCCTTAAGCAACAAAGTTCACTTCATGAGTTAGTGTATCGATGACACTCCATCTCACACACGTGGATTGTTTCGAACTAATTAATAACAGTGGTGCTGCATCTCTGAATATATGTGAGCCCCTGTACATACCACACGGCAGTGCTGGCGAATGTACAGTCGCGGTCAAATATAATCATCCATATTGGGGTAACTCACGTAAGAGTTTGACAGCTTCCCTCTGTTCCTTAGATGATAAACTTTCCAATCAATAGGTTAAGTACCATCTTTTAATTTAATACAAGCAGCTACGCACTACTTAAAACAATAACATCATATGTGAACGTGAAAACATTAGACAGTAAATTGTTTGAAATACCCATATGTGGATGATTATTATTGACAGTGACTGTACATCCAATATAATTTCACCTTATGTTTGATGTCCCAAAGCTCACATATTACTAGTACCATTATTATATTGTGTGAATAATAAGGGTTCCTACAATCCGACAAGCTTTAAGGGGATAGTATAGTGTTAGTAAATCTGGGGTAAATGATTCCCTCCAACTATTCCAAGCAACAGGCCACCATTAATTTAGCATATCTGGTCCTGTTTCCTGGTATAATTTGGAGGAATCAAGGCTCTCCAATGTACCAAAAGTATACTAACCCCTTAAGTTAATCATCATATATTGCAGTGATGCCGATAGAAAACTTTTATGATTACCGTTTCTCTTGTCGCTGTCAGATTTTCACACTTCCTGGACGTTTGCAAAATTCTCTATAATTACCCCAGTAACAGAATTTAATATTACTGTTAATGATGTCTCACGAATTATTATATTATGTAAAAAAATATTTATCATGTTCAGGGACTAGTTGAGTGTTGGTAAATCTGGAGTAACTGATTCATCCAAACTATTCCAAGCAACAGGCCCCCATTATTTTTGTCAGCCTGGTTCTGTTTCCTGGCATAGTTTGGAGGAATCAAGGCACTCCAAAGTACCAAAAGTGTGTTATTATCCCCTAAAGGACCCTGTGATGTGATCGTGTATGAAAATTGGAGGCTTCTGATTCCTCCTGACCATGCCACGAAACAAACAAGCTCCTTCCATATAGGTGTGTGTGTGTGTGTTTCGTGGCAATATATGAAGGACTCATTTATCTCCATCTATCTTATTACATTACAGGGGTCCTTAAAGGGGGAAGTTCAGTGTAGGTAAATCTGGAGTAACTGAATCCTCCAAACTATTCCAAGCAACAGGCCACCATTATTTTTGGTAATCTGGTCCTGTGTCCTGGCATAGTTTGGAGGAATCAAGACACTCCAATGAACCAAAATTTAGCTACTTTGGAGGAATCAGGGAGGTCCCAAAAGTATACTATCATTCCCTTAAGGTGGTAATTCTTTTTTGTTACATTGGAGTGCCTTGATTCCTCCAAAGTATGCCAGGAAACAGGACCAGAAGAGCAAAAATAATGGTGTTCTGTTGCTTGGAATAGTTTGGAGGAGGATTCAGTTGCTCCAGATTTACCAACACAAAACTTAACCCTTAATTAAGAACAATACACGCAGATTCGAAAAATTAAAAAAAAAAAAAAAAAAAAATGATTAATGAACTCAATAACAACACAAACTTAGGAACACGATTGATTGATTGATTGGTATTAGGCGCCGCAACAGCGAGGTCATATAGCTCACGAAAACGAGAATATCAAGCCACTCTATATGCTAATTTATGATGTCTATTGAATGTTTAATCCACAATAACCTGATGTTGAAATGGAGCACGAGAACTGATACCATATGTCAATTCCACAACAGAAAAAGTGTCCAGGTCATTAATGGAACCCCGTGATGATGTAGTCAGAAAATTGGAGATAAACGAGTCCTTCAAATATTGCCACGAAACACACACACACACACACACCTACTTAAAGGGGTGCGAGAGTAGGGGGACAGGCTTTGGGGGGGGGGTGCGGGAATAGGGGGACAGGCTTGGGGGGGGGGGGGGTTTGGGGGGTGCTGGAATAGGGGGACAGGCTTGGGGGGGGGACGGGGGGTTTGGTGGGTGCGGGAATGGGGGGACAGGCTTGGGGGGGGGTTGGGGGTTGCGGGAATAGGGGGACAGGCTTGGGGGGGGGGGGTTTGGTGGGTGCAGGAATAGGGGGGCAGGCTTGGTGGGGGGGGGTTAGGGAGGTGCGGGAATAGGGGACAGGCTTTCTACCCACCCAAGCCTGTCCCCCTATTCCCGTACCCCCCTAACCCCCCCCCCCCCAAGCCTGTCCCCCTACTCCCGCACCCCCCTTAAGGAAACTGTGATTGTGTATGAAAATTAAAGGCTTCTTATTTCTTTTGACTATGACACGAAACAAGCTCCACC
The DNA here is from genome assembly GCA_033782935.1 of Petrolisthes cinctipes. Classification (NCBI taxonomy): domain Eukaryota; kingdom Metazoa; phylum Arthropoda; class Malacostraca; order Decapoda; family Porcellanidae; genus Petrolisthes; species Petrolisthes cinctipes. The sequence goes on from JAWQEG010008739.1 coordinate 19,376, forward strand.
TTCTATTATAATATAGGTTTTTTTTTTTTTTTTTTTTTTTTTTTAATTCATTGCGCCGTAGCGTCAGTCAATAGGCAGACAACAGTACACAAGGGTAGGCGGGACTCACAAGAACCCAATGACCACACACACACACACAAGCACACACACATGCGCACACACACAAGCACACACACATGCGCACACACACACACATCACGAAAACATAACAGAATGAAGCACAAGCACACAGACAAATATTTACATCATGACCTACTTAAATCCACCAAAACGAGGGTGGCGCACCAGAAGTTCCTCCAGAATATAATATAGGTAGTGTTTCGTGACAATATTTGAAGGACTAATTTACCTCCAATTTATTCTGACTACCACGCAGGGTCCCTTAATTATTAAATCTATAGAAGGCAATTGACAGAGCACCGATGAAGGTGATGTATACACCAGTAGTAACCTTCAATATTACCATCACCACCACCACCACCACCTCGTCGTAGTGAGGTGTATAATTATATAGGATGGTCCGAAAGTCTTGTCTGTCACCCCTACAAATGGCTCGTCCAATTGTAAGTGTAAGGGAAGGGGGGTGATAAGACTCTCAGACCAACCCATACTGTATGTACAATTGCCTGCACTTATAACTGGTACAGGAGAAGAGGACTGACAACGCTGAGTATACCATTTATAAGTGCTGGCAACTGTACACTCCCAACCCAAAATTTGTATCCAGGTCTTGTTGTTGAAGTTTTGAATCATTTGACATACTAGTGAACCAATTACAACGCTTATCCGGTTTCATATTTGCTTGAGCTCGCTTTATAATCGATCAGGCTATTCGAGGCAAGCCTGGATACACATTTTGGATTGCGAGTGTACAGTTGGCCACAAGAATTCGTACACACGTTTTTGTTGTTATCGAGGATTTACAACATATAGAAATATAAGACTACATAACTGAAATACAACATTATTATTATTATTATTATTATTATTATTATTATTATTATTATTATTATTTGGTTCATGAATTTGTACACATGTTGTTGTTTTCGAGGGTTTGCAACATATTGAAAATGTAAGACTACGTAACTGCACTACAACATTATTATTATTATATTTGTTTGTTGTTTGCAAATCACCCTCTCACTTGGTAGACCATTCACTGCAGTACACTCGCGGTCAGAAATTGTGTCCTGATCCTTTGAGACAATGAATCGTAACTAGCCGAGCTTTAATGATTCAAACTGTGTGTTGTAGGGAGACGTACCGTTGTTCGAACCTTCAAAGCTAAGCTGTTTGCGATTCATTTTGCCTGGGGATCGGGACACAATTTCTGACCGCGAGTGTACTTCCAGAATAATGAATAACCTCTCTTGCCATAATATAGCCTGTGTAAGAACTCACGTGGCCAACCTTACAGTCATGGTCTAAAATCCTGCATTGGGTGTATGAGAGTGAGCCATTTGAGTGAATCCTAATATGAACACAATAGTACAGAGACCAACACGTACAGCTGCGGTCTGGAGTTCGTGGGCCACCCAGGGTTGAGAATATGAACCCCGCATCACCCTTACTTGACTGCGAGTTACTATCCAGACAAGGAGTCTCACATGTAGAGTATCTCGCTGAGGGTTGTTCAGATTGATATCCGAACTTTGAACCATACTTCTTTCTATTTTTCCTTTTTAACACCTATCACGTCAGTTACAACTTTAACATTTAGAATACTTGTATTGGGATTATTTTATGCAGTAATGAAACATAATTACAGTACTGAATCATACTTCACGATATAAAGACACTTGCAGTGTTTTTGAATAGCTTTGTTGCATATTAGATGCACCATGTTCCTTATAATAAGAAAATTATTCGCTTTACTATTGTGGAAATTTAAAACAAAGGAGAGTATTATTATTTATTATTTTAATCTGAATAACTACCCGTGATCCTAAATGAATTATGAACCAGTGTGTGGTGTGTGTGTGTGTGTGTGTGGTTGTAGTCATTGTATTCTCATGGGTCCCGCCTACCCGTATGTATTGTTGCCTGCCTGTTGATTGACGCTACGGCGCAATTAATTAAAAAAAAAAAAAAAAAAAAAAAAAAAAACTCTGAGGAGTAAATTAACGTCTCTCCGATTCATGGTGAGTCTCCACAGCTGCTAACCAGAACCAAATATTGCGGTATCGACTTCACCTCGGATAAAGTTATCGAAATCAAGCTTCGAAACATTTTTGTTCCGAACCATGGAACCAACCCACCACCTCAATTGCCACGCAAACACACGAATATGGCTTGGCGTTTATATACAGTATTGAAATATAATCAGCAATATAGTAAATTGTCTTTTTAACTATGCGACATTCTTGTTGCTGATACACTATGAGTCATTATCTCAAGAGGTCTTACATAATATCACTTAGAGATGTTTTCAGATAAGCTAACTGCTATTTTAATCTGTAGTTCGAAGAGAATTATCATCTCAGTCATGGACACCGACTATTTTATTATTTATTGTTCCATTATCACTACTCTGAAAAATATAGATTCCAAACTATAAGTGAGATAGTAATACACTGTATATAAGTTTAGATTTATATCTGAATAAAATTGTCCTTAAATACTGACCTGTTTTCATTACTATTACTCCTCCACGAAATATTGATTACAAACTATCGTTAGAAATATTGTAAATATTTGTAGAAATTAATACATTATTATGAATGACATTATATAATGAAGTATTATTCATTAATGCAATTATATTTCACTACTTCATAAAATAGTCACATTAGTATAAGAATTCTTAAGGTTAAAGTTGTAACTGACGTGATAGGTGTTAAAAAGGAAAAATAGAAAGAAGTATGGTTCAAAGTTCGGATATCAATCTGAACAACCCTCAGCGAGATACTATACATGTGAGACTCCTCGTCTGGATAGTAACTTGTAGTCAAGTAAGGGTGATGCGGGGTTCATACTCTCAACCCTGGGTGGCCCACGAACTCCAGACCGCAGCTGTACAGTCACGAGCAATAATATGTATACAGCTTTGGTTGAAGCATTGAACAGTCCACCAATTCACCAACGAACTAATTCAAATGGAGATCTTATTGTGCATTTATTTACTGTCTCTATAGGCATTCGAAGCACACCTGGATACTTATTAGTGCTCGTAACTGTACGCTATAGTTTGGCACCATTTTTCGAGTCCATTTCATTGGAAGGTGTTTCAGGACTATTGTACACTCGTGATACATAATTTCTGACCAGAGTGTGAGGAGCAGAAAGCTTCGAATCGCCTGGTATTGCTCATTTCCCCACCCAGTACACCTATAGAGGCTGAGTTCGAATGCAGGGTATGTGTGTGTGTGTGTGGTGCTTGCCGTTCGTCTCTGGTCAGGGATTACGTATCACGAGTGTACACCCTTCTTTGTCACATACATCTAACATACAGGGGTTCACACTGTTACAGTTTCGAATCACAACCATGTCTCTACTGTACTGTAATGTATATTTTTTGTTATTTTGTTTATTTTATTTTATTTTTCTAATTTATTGCGCCGTGGTGTAATGTATGTGTGTATGTGTTTGACTCAGGCTGGATTACCATCGTAGGAATTTATATATCTTTAAGGGGGAGATTACAGTGTTGGTAAATTTGGAGCAACTGAATCCTCCAAACTATTCCAAGCAACAGAACACCATTATTTATTTTGCTCTCCTGGTCCTGTTTCTGGTATACTTTGGAGGAATCAAGGCACTCCAATGTAACAAAAGGGAATTACCACCTTAAGGGGAGAGTATACAGTGTTGGTAAATCTGGAGCAAATGATTCCTCCAAACTATTCCAAGCAACAGAACACCAACATTATTTTTTTTCCCCTCAGGTTCTGTTTCCATGACAATATTATATACTTTGGAGGAATCAAAGCACTCCAATGTATAAAAAGTTGTATTACCCCCTTAATTAAACGACGTCTTCCTTTACATATATCCTATTATTAAGACCAATAAAATTCGTGACAATCGATTATTATTATTATTATTATTTATTATTTATTATTTATTATTTATTATTTATTATATATTATATATTATATATTATATGTTATTGTTATTGTTATTGTTATTGTTATTGTTATTGTTATTGTTATTGTTATTATTACTATTATTATTACTATTACTATTACTATTATTATTATTATTATTATTATCATTATCATTATTATTTTTTTTATTTTTTTTTCAGACCGACTGCCAGGCAAACGTAAGCAAAAACGGTTCATTGCATCTTGAAGGGAGTGGAAGGAGGAGGGAGGGAGGGTGTGTGTGTGGGTGGGTGGGTGAAAGAGCCTTCATATTTTTTTACGTTATTATCTCTCTTCGCGATCCGATACTGGACGTAAACTTTAAGAAGAGCAATACCGAGGCCCAGGTCAATACACACACACACACACACACACACACACACACACACACACACAGAGAGAGAGAGAGAGAGAGAGAGAGAAGAGAACACACACACACAGAGAGAGAGAGAGAGAGAGAGAGAGAGAGAGAGAGAGAGAGAGAGAGAGAGAGAGAGAGAGAAGACACGCACACACACACACACACACACACACACACAGAAAGAGAGAGATAGCGAAGACACGCACCCACACACACACACAGAGTGAGAAAGAGAGACGAGCTCACATACACACGCACACAGAGAGAGAAAGAGAGAGAGAGAGAGAGAGAGAGAGAGAGAGAGAGAGAGAGAGAGAGAGAGAGAGAGACGAGCTCACATACACACGCACAGAGAGAGAGAGAGAGAGAGAGAGAGAGAGAGAGAGACGAGCTCACATACACACGCACAGAGAGAGAGAGAGAGAGAGAGAGAGAGAGAGAGAGAGAGAGAGAGAGAGAGAGAGAGAGAGAGAGAGACGAGCTCACATACACAGCACACGCTCACTAGAGAGAGAGAGAGAGAGAGAGAGAGAGAGAGAGAGGGAGAGAGAGAGAGAGGAGAGGAGAGAGAGAGAGAGAGAGAGAGTAGAGACACACACACACACACACACTCACAGAATATTTCGAATAGTTGACATTATTGACTAACTTTATTGGCCCCTGAAAATCGTCTTGTGAGTTAAGGGGAAATTCTTTTGTTGGATAATTCGAAGGCCACTGATTCCTCCTAACTGTGCCAGAAACCAGACCCCCTCAGTGGTACAAATTCGGGACTGTTGCATGCTTGAAATAGTTTGGTGGCATCAGAGACCTTTCAATTCACCAACAAAAAGACCTCACTCTCTCTCTCTCTCCCTTATGGACCCTGTGATCGTGTATGAGACCTGGGTGGCTTCTGATTCCTCCTGACTATGCCACGAAACAAGCTCCTTCCATATAGGTGGTAAATTCTTTTT
>JAWQEG010008740.1:0-18174 GCA_033782935.1 Petrolisthes cinctipes
ACAGATCACGGTTTGTATCGCTTCAGTTCAAGTTTGTAGCCATGATTCCTGGTTGTGCCCTCACTGAGTTGGAAAATGTCCCTGTAGTCTACATTGTCAAAGCTTCGTAGTATTTTAAAACACTTCGATAAGCTGACCACGCAGTCTCCGGGTTTCCAAAGAAGAACAGGTCGAGTTCTACCAACCGATCTTTATAGCTCTTGTGTCTTAGAGGAGAGAGAGAGAGAGGAGAGAGAGAGAGAGAGAGAGAGAGAGAGAGAGATAGAGAGAGAGTTACAAGGAGTGTTACAAGGAAAAGGAGGTACCCTAGGGGACCTTACGATCCATACAAAGAGAGGTACCCTGTGGGTTTAGTTTGCGCAAGTAGGCGACCGTCCTCGAATGTGTCATGTGAAACCATCAAGGAACACTCGCACAACGGCTTAAAACACCTAGACGGTGGTTTAAGGCTTTGTCTAATCTGGACTTGAACTGATCCACAGAGTTGCTGTTGACCACATCAGCAGGAAGCGCGTTCCAAGTACCGCAGATGCTGTATGTAAAGAACTTACCACACAGATCACGGTTGTATCGCTTCAGTTCAAGTTTGTAGCCATGATTTGCCTGGTTGTGCCCTCACTGAGTTGGAAAATGTCCCTGTAGTCTACATTGTCAAAGCCTCGTAGTATTTTAAACACTTTCGATAAGCTGACCACGCAGTCTCCGGGTTTCCAAAGAGAACAGGTCGAGTTCTACCAACCGATTCTTTATAGCTCTTGTGTCTAAGAGAGAGAGAGAGAGAGAGAGAGAGAGAGAGAGAGAGAGAGTTAAACAGGAGTTACAAGGAAAAGAAGGGTACCCTAGGGGACCTTACGATCCATACAAAGAGTGGTACCTGTGTGGTTTAGTTGCGCAAGTAGGCGACCGTTCCTCGAATGTGTCATGTGAAACCATCAAGGAACACTCGCACAACGGCTTAAACACCTAGACGGTGGTTTAAGGCTTTGTCTAATCTGGACTTGAACTGATCCACAGAGTTGCTGTTGACCACATCAGCAGGAAGCGCGTTCCAAGTACCGCAGATGCTGTATGTAAAGAACTTACCACACAGATCACGGTTGTAATCGCTTCCAGTTCAAGTTTGTAGCCATGATTCCTGGTTGTGCCCCTCACTGAGTTGGAAAATGTCCCTGTAGTCTACATTGTCAAAGCCTCGTAGTATTTTAAACACTTCGATAAGCTGACCACGCAGTCTCCGGGTTTCCAAAGAGAACAGGTCGAGTTCTACCAACCGATCTTTATAGCTCTTGTGTCTAAGAGAGAGAGAGAGAGAGAGAGAGAAGAGAGAGAGAGAGAGAGAGAGAGAGAGAGAGTTTACAAGAGTTACAAGGAAAAGAGGTACCCTAGGGGACCTTACGATCCATACAAAGAGGGTACCTGTGGGTTTAGTTGCGCAAGTAGGCGACCGTCCTCGAATGTGTCATGTGAAACCATCAAGGAACACTCGCACAACGGCTTAAACACCTAGACGGTGGTTTAAGGCTTTGTCTAATCTGGACTTGAACTGATCCACAGAGTTGCTGTTGACCACATCAGCAGGAAGCGCGTTCCAAGTACCGCAGATGCTGTATGTAAAGAACTTACCACACAGATCACGGTTGTATCGCTTCAGTTCAAGTTTGTAGCCATGATTCCTGGTTGTGCCCTCACTGAGTTGGAAAATGTCCCTGTAGTCTACATTGTCAAAGCCTCGTAGTATTTTAAACACTTCGATAAGCTGACCACGCAGTCTCCGGGTTTCCAAAGAGAACAGGTCGAGTTCTACCAACCGATCTTTATAGCTCTTGTGTCTAAGAGAGGGTATAAGTTTGGTTGCCCTGGCTTGCACTCGTTCCAATCTCGTTATATCCTTTCAAGAGAGAGAGAGAGAGAGAGAGAGAGAGAGAGAGAGAGAGAGAGAGAGAGAGAGAGAGAGAGAGAGAGAGAGAGTTACAAGGAGTTACAAGGAAAAGAAGTACCCTAGGGGACCTTACGATCCATACAAAGAGGGTACCTGTGGGTTTAGTTGCGCAAGTAGGCGACCGTCCTCGAATGTGTCATGTGAAACCATCAAGGAACACTCGCACAACGGCTTAAACACCTAGACGGTGGTTTAAGGCTTTGTCTAATCTGGACTTGAACTAATCCACAGAGTTGCTGTTGACCACATCAGCAGGAAGCGCGTTCCAAGTACCGCAGATGCTGTATGTAAAGAACTTACCACACAGATCACGGTTGTATCGCTTCAGTTCAAGTTTGTAGCCATGATTCCTGGTTGTGCCCTCACTGAGTTGGAAAATGTCCCTGTAGTCTACATTGTCAAAGCCTCGTAGTATTTTAAACACTTCGATAAGCTGACCACGCAGTCTCCGGGTTTCCAAAGAGAACAGGTCGAGTTCTACCAACCGATCTTTATAGCTCTTGTGTCTAAGAGAGGGTATAAGTTTGGTTGCCCTGGCTTGCACTCGTTCCAATCTCGCGATATCCTTCCGGTAAGAAGGACTCCAAAACTGGACTGCATACTCCAGGTGCGGTCGGACAAGGGAATTGTACAGACAAAGTACTATCTCCTTGTTCCGGTATCCAAACTGTCGCTTTATGTACCCTAACATCCTTTGGGCTTTCTTCTCAGCCTCAATACACTGCTTTGAGAACTTGAGGTCGCTGGTGATAGTTACACCCAAGTCTTTCTCAGTATCAGTGCTTACGAGAGCATTGCCCTTAAGGTTATACTCTGTTCGGGGGTTTCTGTGGCCTATATGCATAACTTTGCATTTGTTCACGTTAAATGGCATTTGCCACGAGTCAGACCACTCCCCGATCTTCCTAAGATCTTCTTGTAAGCGGGTAGTATTTCCTTCTTTCGCGACATTCATACCAAGCTTAGTATCATCGGCGAATTTGGAAATCTTGGCAACCATGTCACCATCCACGTCATTAACATAGATGATAAACAGTAGTGGTCCCAGAACAGAACCTTGGGGAACACCGCTAGTAACGGGCACCCACTCTGAAGCCTGTCCATTCACTACCACCCGCTGCCGTCTGTCACTTAGCCAGTTCTCTATCCAATTTGCCACATTTCCGTCTCTGCCCAGTGCACGCACTTTCCGAAGGAGGCGGCGGTGGGGTACCTTATCAAAGGCTTTCTGAAAGTCTAAGTAGACAACATCGACCGCTTTATCCCGATCATGCTCACTGAAAACAAAATGGAAGAATTCCACCAGATTTGTGAGGCATGACCGGTGCTGCCGGAACCCATGCTGGGAACCCCTCAGTAGCAAATTTGATTCTAAGTGTGCTGTTATTTTGTCCACCATGATGCTCTCCATGAGTTTACAGACTATCGAGGTTAAACTGATGGGTCTGTAGTTTGACGGTTGGCTAGCATCTCCCTTCTTGAAGATAGGAGTCACCTCTGCCTCACGCCAGTCTCTAGGAACGCATCCAGTCTGGATTACCCTGTTGAAGACCATGCACAGGTGCCGTGATACTTCACCATGCACTTCTTTCAACACTCTAGGTAAGAACCCATCCGGACCGGGGGACTTGTTTGCTTTTAATTCGATTATTTTTCTCTCGATTTCCTCTTGGGTGAAGACCATTGACTCCAACTTCTCACTGAAGGAGTCCAAAGGTTCGGGAATGGGACCACTCTCCTCAGAGAACACTGAAGAGAAGTACTCATTTAAGAGGTTAGCATTTTCTGCATCAGAGTGCATCAATGCTCCATCCTCATTCACCAAGGGACCGATCCTGCGTCGGATTGGTTTACGGCCATTCACATAACTGAAAAACTCCTTGGGGTTCTCTTTGCAGAGTCTAGCCACACGGACCTCCTCACCACGCTTGGCAGCCCTTATTTTGGACTTCACGTTTCGATTCAGTCTTCTATGACCGTCAAAGTCCCCAGATGCCTTCGCTCGACGATACGCAGTTCTCCTCTCCCTTAGTAGGTTACGGATTTCCCGATTAAACCACTTCGGTTGAATGAACTTCTGACCTGTTCCCTTCAGAGGAATAAAGCGCAACTGAAGTTCCATGAAGGAAGACAAGAATGACCTCCACAGATCATCAGCACTCTCTCCCTCCTCTAGTTCCATTTCAGCAACGCCTTCACGAAGACCTGCAAAGTTCGCTCTCCCTATGTCTAATTTTCTATGCACCGGGGTCACGGTCTCCATATTAGGGACCTTGACTGAAAATCTTATGAGCTTGTGGTCACTTCCGCCTATTTCTTCGTTTACAGAGAGGTCTTGAATGATGTCATCCTTGGAGGTGAGGACCAAGTCGAGTATGTTAGCACCTCTTGTTGGCTCCCTTACCCATTGAGTGAGGAATTCATCATTTACAAACTCCAAGAGTGGTGTGTTCTCGGCAGAGGGCTCTCTGGTTTCCCAGTCAACATGTGTGTTGAAGTCCCCCATAAGGATGCACACCCTGCCGTCCACTAGTTCACCCAGCAACTGGTATAGGTCCCTGTCCATCTCATTGAGTTGTCCAGGGGGTCTATAAAGCAGCAGGGTTCTGTATTTTGCAGTGCCTATTTCTAGGTCAACTCCAAGGAGCTCGTGGTTTGATGTGATGTTGCAGGTCATCGATTTGATGGAGTTCTTTACATACAACAGCACACAACCACCCCCTCTGTCCTCTCTATCTTTGTGGAAGAGTTGGTAGCCTGGAATCACGAATTCCCCTTCAATATCTCTGTCTGAGGTTCTCAACCATGACTCCGTTATGGCCACCATCTCGGGTTCCTCTGTCGCAACGAGGGCCCGCAGTTTCAAAAACTTGTTTCGGATGGACCTGGCGTTGAACAATAGAACCTTCAGGGAACCCCCAACTGCAGGGCTCCCTATACTCTTCCGTTTCCCGGTTTGGTCATTGTCTTGGTAGTGCTGGGGATATCCTTCTTCAGGATCTCAGCGAATGTCTTCTCTGGGGTCACTCTAGCATAGCGACGAGGGCTCTCCTCCACGCTCGGTCGAGTGCTCCTGAGACATCGTCGGACGGCGTCTTCCATTAATTTGGAAAGCACTTCTTTCCCCTTTAGTGAGAGATGTGTGCCATCCCTCTGGTAGAGGTCGTCTCTACCAAAGAGTGAGGTGTAGGGGTCCACAAAGAACACCCCCTCGGCAGTACACAAATCAGCCAGGCGCTGATTTACTGCAATGTTCTTTGACAGAGCAGTCCCTAAAGGGCCTCTCCTTGGGAGCATGCCAACAACTACCCTTCTGCGGGTTTTTAACCCACAGTCGTCTACTGCACCGAGCACATCCGAGAGGACTCCTTCGGTCATGCCTACTCTACCATTTCTCAGGTAGATGTCATTACCACTCACCATGAGTGCAATGACAGCAGATCTGGACGTTTGGATCCTCTCAGCTTCCTTTCGGAGGTCAGCATTGCCACAACCTGGCAAACAATTCACCTTCACAGAAGTGTGAAGGCGATCTGCCATTAGGGGTTCCAGCCCTCGTGCCTGGGAATCACCTACAATGTGTATATCCACAGGCCTCTCCTTGGTAGGAGCACGAGATGCCTTGTGAGGAACCCGAGAGTGTTTTGAATTCCTGCCTGGCTCGTCACTTCCTCCAGGTTGCTTCTTCTTCTTCTTCTTTTCCTTCTTCATTTTCTTTTCCTTCTTATGTGATTCCTTACTTTCCTCTAATCCCTCCTCAACTGTCTTCTTGGGTTTTTCTCCCTTCTCCATATTCCCCTCCTCTTTTCCATCACACTTTTCTGCAGACTCATTTCCTTCTGCAGTCTCTTTTCCCTCTTCATTGTTGTTGTTCTTCTTCTTGTTGTTCTTTTTCTTGTTCTTCTTCTTATTCTTTACCGCCGTGGTGGAGCTCTCCGGTGAAGAAGCTCCTTGGACTGCCTTGTCTCTCACATGGCAGTCACACCTCTGTGAGTCCATCCGGAGAACTTCCTCCTTTAGGGAGTTGTTCTCCTTCGTGAGCAGTGAGATGTGCTTCATCAACCTCTCCTCGAGGTTGCAAAAGTCGCAGACACTCGAGGAGTCTAGGTCGCTCGCACTGCTCCCGCTGAAGTCCTCACACCAGCGGTACACCTTGCATGTAGTACATGTAAATTTTCTTGCTGATGGACCAGTCATCTCGCTCTAATTCAATATAAGACCAATAATACAATAGAAAAGGTAATGTGATTTGGTCTCGCATAAGTCTCATCCGCCTACTTCCAGAAGGTTTTTGGTCGTTCGGCCAACAGAAACCCTTATGAGCCAAGCACACCAACCCTAAGGTCTCCCCTGGGCCGGACGGCCCCAATCGTGCCGCAGCTCCCAACTGAGCAGCACAAGAGTCCTAAGTAAATGGGACTCTGATTTTTCGACAGGGGTGCTTGAAGTGTAACCGTCGTCCTACTAATCCCTACTAATCCTCCATCCGCGGCCAAACTTAAAGCAAATAGTAAAACTAAATGTCCACGACTTAATCCGAGATCTTTTTCTGGCCTGGCAGCCAGCGAGGCACGAAAGCTCTCTCACCAAAGAGCAGTCGAGCCTTTAGGCACCTAAGAACGGTCACAGGGAGCTGGTCAGGCTTATTAATCTAAGAGAATACCTACGGGGTCCTGAGGCATCTCCATTACTCGTACCCCACACGCCTGAGATCCCTTCAATCTCAGCCCTTTCGAAACCTGTGAGCGTTAAAAGGCGTTGTTTTAGGAGGTTCCAAAGCCTCCCTTCTCACACGGCATAAGGTAGCTGGTGAGGTCCTTAACAATAAAAACTTATATCGAAAGTGTTGAAGATTTTTTTTTGTTTTTGTTTTTGTTTTTTTTGTTAGGACAGTTGAAGAGCAGTTGTGAAACTTAATATTAACATGAAGATTTGACAACTCTTAGTCAGGATCCTAATAACGCTACCTTTCTGCCATGGGTAACCCAACTGGACTAAATGTCCCCCAGCATAGCTAGCAAAATTCAAACAGATCACACAATCTCTCTCACCGACGGCAAGGTGGTTGTCTCGAGAGAGAGAGAGAGAGAGAGAGAGAGAAAGAGAGAGAGAGAGAGAGAGAGAGAGAGAGAGAGAGTTACATAGAAACATAGACCACAACAGACCTTACGGTCCAAACGAGGTGACCAGGTTACTGGTAGAGAATGAATTACTCCCCAGTGATAGTCGTAGGTAAGGATAGCAAAGCAGAAGGCTCTCTCCCCACCCTCCACTCCCTCTGGCCTGAGCCGTACAGGAAATAAAGTCAGGAATGGGAACCTTGTGGGGTTGGCAGAAATACTCCACAAGGAAATTTTTTTATAGGAAAGATAGAAAGTAGGTGAAATTTGGCTAACTTACCACCTGTAATGGGCAAAAATTATTCATTAGTAAACATTGTAAGTCGGGGATTAGACGCAAGGTGTTTATCTAAGCGACGTTTGAAGCTGTCTACGGTGTTACAGTCAATTACGTTACGGGGAAGCCCATTCCATAAGTTGACGACTCTGTTAAAAAAGAAATTCTTTGATTCGTGCGAGTTAAATGATTTGCCTATGATTTTGCAGCCGTTTCCTCTCGTGTAGTTTGATTGATCAATAGTGAAATACTTGTTGCAGTCCATATTATCAATGCCTTTGATTATTTTAAATACCTGGATTAAGTCACCTCTCAGTCTACGTTGTGTCAATGGGAATAGATTTAATTCGCTTAGCCGCTCGTCGTACGTTTTATTTCTCAGACTTGGTATCATTTTAGTAACTCTACGTTGGACTCGTTCCAATTTTGCTATATCTTTCTGGTAATACGGGCACCAGGCTTGAACACAATACTCCATAAGGGGACGGACCAAGGAATTATACAAAGTGAGGATTGTGTCTTTAGATTTATACTCGAATGCTCTGCCGATAAAGCCGATAGTTTTATTTGCTTTCTTAATTACTTCCGTACACTGCTGACTGGGTTTTAGGTTACTTGATACTGTTACCCCTAAGTCTGTCTCTCGATCCACGCTGTTAAGTTGCTTACCATTTAAGGAGTAGTTTGCTGCTACGTTATGATGTCCGATGTGGAGCACTTTACATTTATCTGAATTGAAGGACATTTGCCAAGTTTTCGCCCAATTTGACAATTTATCGAGATTATCTTGCATTTCTTTAGTCTGTGCGTTAGTGAGTACTGTATTTGCAATTTTGGTGTCATCGGCAAACTTCGATATTATGCATGAGAGGCCTTCGTCTATGTCGTTTATGTAAACTAGGAATAGGATTGGCCCTAAAACTGACCCCTGTGGCACCCCGCTTGTAACGCCTGTCCAACTAGAAGATTTTCCATTTATTACCACGCGTTGTTTTCTGTTTCTTAGCCAGTTCTCTATCCATCTTACGGTATCGCCTTGGATTCTGTGTGATTTTAGTTTAGATATTAAGCGTTTATGGGGAACTTTGTCAAAGGCCTTTTGGAAATCTAAATAAATTATGTCTACTGCTTTACTCTTATCATATTCATTGAAAATGTCATTTAAAAAGTCTAATAGGTTCGTTAGGCAAGAGCGTTTGTTACGAAAACCGTGTTGAGTGTCTCTAAGTAAGTTGTTTTCCTCTAAGTGATTTGTAAGTTTATCTCGTATGATTGTCTCTAGCATTTTGCATACGACTGAGGTTAGGCTGATAGGGCGATAGTTACTAGGTAGGGATTTGCTGCCTTTTTTAAATATTGGTGTTACGTTAGCGAGTTTCCACTCATCAGGTATTGTTCCAGTGTGTAAAGAATAGTTAAAGAGCAGAGTCAGAGGTTTAACTATATCGCTTTTTGCTTCCTTTAATACGCGAGGGGAGATCGTGTCTGGCCCAGGTGACTTATTTACATTTAATTTATCAATACATTTTATTACGTCACTTTCAGTTATGCCTGATATTACTTAATACCTCGGTATTTTCGTTTTGGACTGTTGTTACTGCTGGTATATCGTTCGGGTTTTCTGTGGTAAAGACTGATGCAAAGAAAGTGTTAAGGATACCACTCATTCGCTCTTCATCTGTAGTAAAGTCCCCATTCTCATCAAGTAGTGGTCCGATAGTTGACGTGAGTACTTTCTTATGCCGAATATAACTGTAGAACTCTTTCGGGTTTGTCTTATTTTGATTTGCAACGTGTTTTTCAATGGCCTTTTTACTCTGTTTGATTAACTTTTTGGCTTTTCTTCTTAAGTCTGAAAACTTGGCCCGCTCGTTATTGTCGTCTGTGATTTTTACTCTATTATGGGCGTTCTTTTTGGCGCGTAAACAGTCGGCTATCTCTTTACTCCACCACTTGGGCTTTAAGTTTTGTGCTGAACGTCGGTTTTTTAAAGGTATGCTATCTTTGACCGCTTTTGCGTACTCGTTAGTGAAAAAGTTCCATTGTGTATTAATGTCAATAGTGTCTCGCAGACATTTCCAATCGGTATCTTTTAGTATCGCTCTGAGTTGGTGAAAATTAGTTTTTCTAAAGTCGGGGATTTTTTTGTAGCTGTAATTTATTTCGCTTCTATTGAAATTTATACTGAATGTGATTATGCGGTGGTCGCTATTAGTAAACTCATCACCCACGTTAATATTCGCTATCAAGTCTTCTTTTGTTGCAAATACTAGGTCAAGAATGTTATTTCCACGAGTTGGACTATTAACAAATTGGATAAGAGAGCTCTCTTGTAAGTTAGTATAAAGGTCTTGACCATAGTGAGCTGATAATGGTTCTCCCCACTTTGTTACTGGTAAATTAAAATCGCCAAGAATTACGGCTTCTTGCGTGTTACTCATCTCGTTAATTTGTTCATAGATATCACGGTCGGTTTGTACTGCTTGAGCTGGGGGTCTGTATAGTAAGACTAACAAAAGTTTCATCCCGAATTTATTTCTAATGAGTATATATAGTGTGTCTACGTTAGCGATATGGGGCTTTGATAATAGGATCGGTTTGAGGTCATCTTTAATATATAATAGTACTCCGCCTCCCCTTTTATTAGTTCGACCTTTCTCAAATATTGTATAGCCAGGAATTTTATACTCTGCTAGGAAGTCTCTATTTTCAGTATTTAGCCACGATTCTGTAATGCCGATAATATCATAATTTTCTGTAAGCGGTATTTCCTCTAGATCTGTGAATTTGTTATGGATGCTGCGAGCGTTAACATAAAAAACCTTTAGACTATTTCGGTTGGGTAACTGCATGTTTGCCCGTGTTATTCTGTTTGTTCGTATTACGTTACTTGACCTTGAAGAGAGAGAGAGAGAGAGAGAGAGAGAGAGAGAGAGAGAGAGAGAGAGAGAGAGAGAGTTACAAGGAGTTACAAGGAAAAGAAGTACCCTAGGGGACCTTACGATCCATACAAAGAGGGTACCTGTGGGTTTAGTTGCGCAAGTAGGCGACCGTCCTCGAATGTGTTATGTGAAACCATCAAGGAACACTCGCACAACGGCTTAAACACCTAGACGGTGATTTAAGGCTTTGTCTAATCTGGACTTGAACTGATCTACAGAGTTGCTGTTGACTACATCAGCAGGAAGCGCGTTCCAAGTACCGCAGATGCTGTATGTAAAGAACTTACCACACAGATCACGGTTGTATCGCTTCAGTTCAAGTTTGTAGCCATGATTCCTGGTTGTGCCCTCACTGAGTTGGAAAATGTCCCTGTAGTCTACATTGTCAAAGCCTCGTAGTATTTTAAACACTTTGATAAGCTGACCACGCAGTCTCCGGGTTTCCAAAGAGAACAGATCGAGTTCTACCAACCGCTCTTTATAGCTCTTGTGTCTAAGAGAGGGTATAAGTTTGGTTGCCCTGGCTTGCACTCGTTCCAATCTAGCGATATCCTTTCGGTAAGAAGGACTCCAAAACTGGACTGCATACTCCAGGTGCGGTCGGACAAGGGAATTGTACAGACAAAGTACTATCTCCTTGTTCCGGTATCCAAACTGTCGCTTTATGTACCCTAACATCCTTTGGGCTTTCTTCTCAGCCTCAATACACTGCTTTGAGAACTTGAGGTCGCTGGTGATAGTTACACCCAAGTCTTTCTCAGTATCAGTGCTTACGAGAGCATTGCCCTTAAGGTTATACTCTGTTCGGGGGTTTCTGTGGCCTATATGCATAACTTTGCATTTGTTCACGTTAAATGGCATTTGCCACGTGTCAGACCACTCCCCGATCTTCCTAAGATCTTCTTGTAAGCGGGTAGTATTTCCTTCTTTCGCGACATTCATACCAAGCTTAGTATCATCGGCGAATTTGGAAATCTTGGCAACCATGTCACCATCCACGTCATTAACATAGATGATAAACAGTAGTGGTCCCAGAACAGAACCTTGGGGAACACCGCTAGTAACGGGCACCCACTCTGAAGCCTGTCCATTCACTACCACCCGCTGCCGTCTGTCACTTAGCCAGTTCTCTATCCAATTTGCCACATTTCCGTCTATGCCCAGTGCACGCACTTTCCGAAGGAGGCGGCGGTGGGGTACCTTATCAAAGGCTTTCTGAAAGTCTAAGTAGACAACATCGACCGCTTTATCCCGATCATGCTCACTGAAAACAAAATGGAAGAATTCCACCAGATTTGTGAGGCATGACCGGTGCTGCCGGAACCCATGCTGGGAACCCTTCAGTAGCAAATTTGATTCTAAGTGTGCTGTTATTTTGTCCACCATGATGCTCTCCATGAGTTTACAGACTATCGAGGTTAAACTGATGGGTCTGTAGTTTGACGGTTGGCTAGCATCTCCCTTCTTGAAGATAGGAGTCACCTCTGCCTCACGCCAGTCTCTAGGAACGCATCCAGTCTGGATTACCCTGTTGAAGACCATGCACAGGTGCCGTGATACTTCACCATGCACTTCTTTCAACACTCTAGGTAAGAACCCATCCGGACCGGGGGACTTGTTTGCTTTTAATTCGATTATTTTTCTCTCGATTTCTTCTTGGGTGAAGACCATTGACTCCAACTTCTCACTGAAGGAGTCCAAAGGTTCGGGAATGGGACCACTCTCCTCAGAGAACACTGAAGAGAAATACTCATTTAAGAGGTTAGCATTTTCTGCATCAGAGTGCATCAATGCTCCATCCTCATTCACCAAGGGACCGATCCTGCGTCGGATTGGTTTACGGCCATTCACGTAACTGAAAAACTCCTTGGGGTTCTCTTTGCAGAGTCTAGCCACACGGACCTCCTCACCACGCTTAGCCGCCCTTATTTTGGACTTCACGTTTCGATTCAGTCTTCTATGACCGTCAAAGTCCCCAGATGCCTTCGCTCGACGATACGCAGTTCTCCTCTCCCTTAGTAGGTTACGGATTTCCCGATTAAACCACTTAGGTTGAATGAACTTCTGACCTGTTCCCTTCAGAGGAATAAAGCGCGACTGAAGTTCCATGAAGGAAGACAAGAATGACCTCCACAGATCATCAGCACTCTCTCCCTCTTCTAGTTCCATTTCAGCAATGCTTTCACGAAGACCTGCAAAGTTCGCTCTCCCCATGTCTAATTTTCTATGCACCGGGGTCACGGACTCCATATTAGGGACTTTAACTGAAAATCTTATAAGCTTGTGGTCGCTTCCACCTATTTCTTCGTTTACAGAGAGGTCTTGAATGATGTCATCCTCTGAGGTGAGGACCAAGTCGAGAATGTTAGCACCTCTTGTTGGCTCCCTTACCCATTGAGTGAGGAATTCATCATTTACAAACTCCAAGAGTGGTGTGTTCTCGGCAAAGGGCTCTCTGGTTTCCCAGTCAACATGTGTGTTGAAGTCCCCCATAAGGATGCACACCCTGCCGTCCACTAGTTCACCCAGCAACTGGTATAGGTCCCTGTCCATCTCATTGAGTTGTCCAGGGGGTCTATAAAGCAGCAGGGTTCTGTATTTTGCAGTGCCTATTTCTAGGTCAACTCCAAGGAGCTCGTGGTTCGATGTGATGTTGCAGGTCATCAATTTGATGGAGTTCTTTACATACAACAGCACACCACCACCCCCTCTGTCCTCTCTATCTTTGTGGAAGAGTTTGTAGCCTGGAATCACGAATTCCCCTTCAAGATCTCTGTCTGAGGTTCTCAACCATGACTCCGTTATGGCCACCATCTCGGGTTCCTCTGTCGCAACGAGGGCCCGCAGTTCCAAAAACTTGTTTCGGATGGACCTGGCGTTGAACAATAGAACCTTCAGGGAACCCCCAACTGCAGGGCTCCCTAGACTCCTCCGTTTCCCGGTTTGGTCATTGTCTTGGTAGTGCTGGGGATATCCTTCTTCAGGATCTCAGCGAATGTCTTCTCTGGGGTCACTCTAACATAGCGACGAGGGCTCTCCTCCACGCTCGGTCGAGTGCTCCTGAGACATCGTCGGACGGCGTCTTCCATTAATTTGGAAAGCACTTCTTTCCCCTTTAGTGAGAGATGTGTGCCATCCCTCTGGTAGAGGTCGTCTCTACCAAAGAGTGAGGTGTAGGGGTCCACAAAGAACACCCCCTCGGCAGTACACAAATCAGCCAGGCGCTGATTTACTGCAATGTTCTTTGACAGAGCAGTCCCTAAAGGGCCTCTCCTTGGGAGCATGCCAACAACTACCCTTCTGCGGGTTTTTAACCCACAGTCATCTACTGCACCGAGCACATCCGAGAGGACTCCTTCGGTCATGCCTACTCTACCTTTTCTCAGGTAGATGTCATTACCACTCACCATGAGTGCAATGACAGCAGATCTGGACGTTTGGATCCTCTCAGCTTCCTTTCGGAGGTCAGCATTGCCACAACCTGGCAAACAATTCACCTTCACAGAAGAGTGAAGGCGATCTGCCATTAGGGGTTGCAGCCCTCGTGCCTGGGAATCACCTACAATGTGTATATCCACAGGCCTCTCCTTGGTAGGAGCACGAGATGCCTTGTGAGAAACCCGAGAGTGTTGGAGAGAGAGAGAGAGAGAGAGAGAGAGAGAGAGAGAGAGAGAGAGAGAGAGAGAGAGAGAGAGAGAGAGAGAGAGAGAGAGAGAGAGAGAGAGAGAGAGAGAGAGTTACAAGGAGTTACAAGGAAAAGAAGTACCCTAGGGGACCTTACGATCCATATAA
This sequence comes from Petrolisthes cinctipes, assembly GCA_033782935.1. Taxonomy (NCBI): domain Eukaryota; kingdom Metazoa; phylum Arthropoda; class Malacostraca; order Decapoda; family Porcellanidae; genus Petrolisthes; species Petrolisthes cinctipes. Next base: position 14,071 of record JAWQEG010008740.1, read on the forward strand.
AGAGGGTACCTGTGGGTTTAGTTGCGCAAGTAGGCGACCGTCCTCGAATGTGTCATGTGAAACCATCAAGGAACACTCGCACAACGGCTTAAACACCTAGACGGTGTCTCTCGATACAACCACCTTGCGGTCGGTGAGAGAGCTTGTGTGATCTGTTTGAATTTTGCTAGCTATGCTGGGGGACATTTAGTCCAGTTGGGTTACCCGTTGCAGAAAGGTAGCGTTATTAGGATCCTGACTAAGAGTTGTCAAAACTTCACGTTAATATTAAGTTTCACAACTGCTCTTCAACTGTCTTAACAAAAAAAAAAAAAAAAAAAAATCTTCATCACTTTCGATATAAGTTTTTATTGTTAAGGACCTCACCAGCTACCTTCTGCCGTGTGAGAAGGGAGGCTTTGGAACCTCCTAAAACAACGCCTTTTAACGCTCACAGGTTTCGAAAGGGCTGAGATTGAAGGGATCTCAGGCGTGTGGGGTACGAGTAATGGAGATGCCTCAGGACCCCCGTAGGTATTCTCTTAGATTAATAAGCCTGACCAGCTCCCTGTGACCGTTCTTATGTGCCTAAAGGCTCGACTGCTCTTTGGTGAGAGAGCTTTCGTGCTTCGCTGGCTGCCAGGCCAGTAAAAGATCTCGGATTAAGTCGTGGACATTTAGTTTTACTATTTGCTTTAAGTTTGGCCGCGGATGGAGGATTAGTAGGGATTAGTAGGACGACGGTTACACTTCAAGCACCCCTGTCGAAAAATCAGAGTCCCATTTACTTAGGACTCTTGTGCTGCTCAGTTGGGAGCTGCGGCACGATTGGGGCCGTCCGACCCAGGGGAGACCTTAGGGTTGGTGTGCTTGGCTCATAAGGTTTCTGTTGGCCGAACGACCGAAAACCTTCTGGAAGTAGGCGGATGAGACTTATGCGAGACCAAATCACACTACCCTTTCTTTTATATTATTGGTCTTAAATTGAATTAGAGCGAGATGACTGGTCCATCAGCAAGAAAATTTACATGTACTACATGCAAGGTGTACCGCTGGTGTGAGGACTTCAGTGGGAGGAGTGCGAGCGACCTAGACTCTTCGAGTGTCTGCGACTTTTGCAAACTCGAGGAGAGGTTGATGAAGCACATCTCACTGCTCACGAAGGAGAACAACTCCCTAAAGGAGGAAGTTCTCCGAATGGACTCGCAGAGGTGTGACTGCCATGTGAGAGACAAGGCAGTCCAAGGAGCTTCTTCACCGGAGAGCTCCACCACGGCGGTAAAGAAGAAGAAGAACAAGAAAAAGAACAACAAGAAGAAGAACAACAAGAAGAAGAACAGCAACAATGAAGAGGGAGAAGAGACTGCAGAAGGAAAAGAGACTGCAGAAAAGTGTGATGGAAAAGAGGAGCAGAATATGGAGAAGGAAGAAAAACCCAAGAAGACAATTGAGGAGGGATTAGAGGAAAGTGAGGAATCATATAAGAAGGAAAAGAAAATGAAGAAGGAAAAGAAAACGAAGAAGAAGCAACCTGGAGGAAGTGACGAGCCCGGCAGGAATTCAAAACACTCTCGGGTTCCTCACAAGGCATCTCGTGCTCCTACCAAGGAGAGGCCTGTGGATATACACATTGTAGGTGATTCCCAGGCACGAGGGCTGGAACCCCTAATGGCAGATCGCCTTCACACTTCTGTGAAGGTGAATTGTTTGCCAGGTTGTGGCAATGCTGACCTCCGAAAGGAAGCTGAGAGGATCCAAACGTCCAGATCTGCTGTCATTGCACTCATGGTGAGTGGTAATGACATCTACCTGAGAAATGGTAGAGTAGGCATGACCGAAGGAGTCCTCTCGGATGTGCTCGGTGCAGTAGACGACTGTGGGTTAAAAACCCGCAGAAGGGTAGTTGTTGGCATGCTCCCAAGGAGAGGCCCTTTAGGGACTGCTCTGTCAAAGAACATTGCAGTAAATCAGCGCCTGGCTGATTTGTGTACTGCCGAGGGGGTGTTCTTTGTGGACCCCTACACCTCACTCTTTGGTAGAGACGACCTCTACCAGAGGGATGGCACACATCTCTCACTAAAGGGGAAAGAAGTGCTTTCCAAATTAATGGAAGACGCCGTCCGACGATGTCTCAGGAGCACTCGACCGAGCGTGGAGGAGAGCCCTCGTCGCTATGCTAGAGTGACCCCAGAGAAGACATTCGCTGAGATCCTGAAGAAGGATATCCCCAGCACTACCAAGACAATGACCAAACCGGGAAACGGAAGAGTATAGGGAGCCCTGCAGTTGGGGGTTCCCTGAAGGTTCTATTGTTCAACGCCAGGTCCATCCGAAACAAGTTTTTGGAACTGCGGGCCCTCGTTGCTACAGAGGAACCCGAGATGGTGGCCATAACGGAGTCATGGTTGAGAACCTCAGACAGAGATCTTGAAGGGGAATTCGTGATTCCAGGCTACCAACTCTTCCACAAAGATAGAGAGGACAGAGGGGGTGGTGGTGTGCTGTTGTATGTAAAGAACTCCATCAAATTGATGACCTGCAACATCACATCGAACCACGAGCTCCTTGGAGTTGACCTAGAAATAGGCACTGCAAAATACAGAACCCTGCTGCTTTATAGACCCCCTGGACAACTCAATGAGATGGACAGGGACCTATACCAGTTGCTGGGTGAACTAGTGGACGGCAGGGTGTGCATCCTTATGGGGGACTTCAACACACATGTTGACTGGGAAACCAGAGAGCCCTCTGCCGAGAACACACCACTCTTGGAGTTTGTAAATGATGAATTCCTCACTCAATGGGTAAGGGAGCCAACAAGAGGTGCTAACATACTCGACTTGGTCCTCACCTCCGAGGATGACATCATTCAAGACCTCTCTGTAAATGAAGAAATAGGTGGAAGCGACCACAAGCTTATAAGATTTTCAGTTAAGGTCCCTAATATGGAGTCCGTGACCCCGGTGCATTGAAAATTAGACATGGGGAGAGCGGACTTTGCAGGTCTTCGTGAAGGCGTTGCTGAAATGGAAATAGAGGAGGGAGAGAGTGCTGATGATCTGTGGAGGTCATTCTTGTCTTCCTTCATGGAACTTCAGTCACGCTTTATTCCTCTGAAGGGAACAGGTCAGAAGTTCATTCAACCTAAGTGGTTTAATCGGGAAATCCGTAACCTACTAAGGGAGAGGAGAACTGCGTATCGTCGAGCGAAGGCATCTGGGGACTTTGACGGTCATAGAAGACTGAATCGAAACGTGAAGTCCAAAATAAGGGCGGCTAAGCGTGCTGAGGAGGTCCGTGTGGCTAGACTCTGCAAAGAGAACCCCAAGGAGTTTTTCAGTTATGTGAATGGCCGTAAACCAATCCGACGCAGGATCGGTCCCTTGGTGGATGAGGATGGAGCATTGATGCACTCTGATGCAGAAAATGCTAACCTTTAAATGAGTACTTCTCTTCAGTGTTCTCTGAGGAGAGTGGTCCCATTCCCGAACCTTTGGACTCCTTCAGTGAGAAGTTGGAGTCAATGGTCTTCACCCAAGAAGAAGTCGAGAGAAAAATAATCGAATTAAAAGCAAACAAGTTCCCTGGTCCGGATGGGTTCTTACCTAGAGTGTTGAAAGAAGTGCATGGTGAAGTATCACGGTACCTGTGCATGGTCTTCAACAGGGTAATCCAGACTGGATGCGTTCCTAGAGACTGGCATGAGGCAGAGGTGACTCCTATCTTCAAGAAGGGAGATGCTAGCCAACCGTCAAACTACAGACCCATCAGTTTAACCTCGATAGTCTGTAAACTCATGGAGAGCATCATGGTGGACAAAATAACAGCACACTTAGAATCAAATTTGCTACTGAGGGGTTCCCAGCATGGGTTCCGGCAGCACCGGTCATGCCTCACAAATCTGGTGGAATTCTTCCATTTTGTTTTCAGTGAGCATGATCGGGATAAAGCGGTCGATGTTGTCTACTTAGACTTTCAGAAAGCCTTTGATAAGGTACCCCACCGCCGCCTCCTTCGGAAAGTGCGTGCACTGGGCATAGACGGAAATGTGGCAAATTGGATAGAGAACTGGCTAAGTGACAGACGGCAGCGGGTGGTAGTGAATGGACAGGCTTCAGAGTGGGT